>QYTT01082228.1:4044-42795 GCA_006980735.1 Dasypogon diadema
GTGTGGGGAAAATATCCTTAGTGTAAGTCAGGTTCAAAGACGGTTTCAAAAGTTCAGCTCGATAATGGGTCCCGTTCAAATAGAACAGCATTTTTACATTGTCTCTCTCTTATACTACGGTGGAAAGTAAAAATATTGGTTACTTTAAACTTAAGTAATTTATATTTATCTTTGTTGAATTTTAAGTTAAGGGTAGGTTCTGGTAGAGCAGCCTGAAATTTGCGTCTAGTTTGGGATGATTTTTAACACAGAAAGCTTATTTTTCTTCGGAAAGATATTGTCAAGAATTGATAAACCGATAAGGACCCATTCTGTTGCATGAACACGATCACCGCAAATCAGGATAGAAGGATTGTACATATTGGGCTACGAAATTCTTGTTCAATCCTCGTGTTCACTGGATCGAAAGAAAGTTAAGGCATTTCTAAGTGAGCAAGTGTTCTAAAATAAAGATGCTGTTCTACTGGGAATGCACTAACCGGTAATTAATTAAACGTATTCCTCTAAAATTTCTAATAAAAACAATGAAACGTCCCTGGTATTGGCGAAAGAAAACTGAACCGATCCTAAATTATATAAATAAATAAGGACCTTTTGCAATGTAATTTTCCTATCAAAAAAAGGAATTGTTAATTTGGAACTAAAATTAATAATTGAATAAAAATCTCGTATAAAACACATTTTGCGTTTACACCCTTCAGACTAACTTTGCACACTGACTTGGGTTTAAATACACAGTAAGTATCTGAGTAACACATTATCTGACGTATTTCCTAAAGATACTTAGAAATTAATTAGATATGTTTTAAAAACTTGCTTGATGACTTAATAAATTATAGTGGTACATAACATATTGTTGGTAGTAATTGATCATATTTACCCTTTGTAAGCATCATTTAGATATGTGTATACTCCTAATCGACCTGTTGTGTAAGTGGCTTGACGAAGAAGAGCCGCACCTATACCCTTGTATAAAGCGAATGGCCCTTCTTTTTTAATAATTGTGGAGATGCAGTGAAGTGAATTCTTGTATTCTTTAGCCGTACCACCAACTCCTTGAATTTGCATCCGAGTTTTTACTAGATCCAAAGGTTGCACAATGCATGTTGCTCCTATTCTGAAAATGAAATAAACGGAAAATGAGTTTAATAAATAATACAAAAACAAATAAAAGTAATTTCTAATGTCAGGTGATTGCCAAGCATAAAATCTCATGTGCTGATATCTGAAAAACGAAGCGACTTTCAAAGTTGCCAACCGGCAATAAATCACACAATTAATATCAATTCACAGCATTGGCCTAATGAATGTCACAAACTTGTGTAATGGAAATATTGCAAACTGCAAATGAAGTATTTTTATTTGACACAGATTCAATGTTTTTTTTTTAAATAAAAATAACCAGATTGGGAGCCTAAAATAAGAAAACTTTGTGTGAAAAAGTTTGCTTATCAATTTTTTGGGGGGGAGGGGGTCTTCAGAAGATATGCAGAGCGTCATCACATTTTAACTAATCTGTTTTTATCAGAACGTTTGATGTTTTTAACAACTGGTAGATTGGGAGCAAGCTTCTCATATAGACTAAACAGCAAAAAACTGCCACTGAATAACTGATTAGTGTGCAATATGATCTGAAATTATTTTTAGAAAGAAAATAACAATTTAGGAAAGTTGATATATATCCGTGTAAACACTTTTGAGGAAATTATTATTATTTTTTTTAGTAGTAACAAATAATGACCAAACAAAGCTTTATCTTTACGTTGCATATTCACAATATTATTATGTTTACGAGTTAATTTTTCCAAGAATTTGCTTCAAACTTTTATCAAAGTTACATCCCAAAATAAATGCAACTCTTAAGAATATGTGGAAAGGTCTATGGGAAATGAATTATTTGACTGTGAGCTCTAATAAGAAATTAAAATTAACATGTAAATGGACACTTTTAACGAACAATAATGATTGTGTCCATAGAAACACGCAACGTATCTAAAAACACCATCACTCTATAGCCCAGATATCTCCGTAGTAACAAAAATTTGTTGAGAGAATAGTAATAAAAAATAAATATGCAATAACGAAAATAAGTGCGTGTAAGAAACTTTTTACAGCTCTAGATAACTAATCTTGCTACTTAACTAAACCCCCCGCAGATAGTACTTACCATGTATTAAAAAAGCAGAAAAATAGAATGATAATATTAATTATCAGCAAATAAATCTATTGAGGGGACAATTTAAAAAATAATACAGATATTGGGGGCCACACTTTTTTTATAGAATTTTACGCAATCGGCCATTATTACCTATAGAATTTATTCCAAGGCCAATTTTTTCTACACGCTGTAATTTCACTAACCCCAATAAAAGCTTATCGTCAAGAAATATCTTACATGTCTTCAAACCGACTACGCTAATTAGATTAAGAAAATTACATAACTCTAATTTATTTATTTCTGATATAATTTATTTTTGATTATCCAAAGAATCAAGAATCTATCGACATCATTCAAGAACGCAATAATATTTTTACTATCAAAAAAAAAAATACAAATTATGTGCGACTAATCTCCTCATATCAGTATCATTTATGTATAAAAAGGAAAACATCTTTTGAAGGTTTTATTGGTATCACCTGTTTTTTTCATCTATAATATCTGTAATCAATGTTTTAAAGTGCAGTCCAATGAGGAGAGAGTGGTATGACCAGAAGAATGTCAAGGAATCTTCAGATGTACAAAGATAATTTAAGCATTTATGGCAAAATTTTGGCTTATCAACTAAAAACGAAAAAAATGCCTCCTTCCCTTGGCGCGTGTCGAAAGTGTGGAACGCGTATCTGCAGATATATTGGGACACAAAATTAGATTACTTTGGAAATTTGTATATTTGTTTTCTGCTAATTATTTTCAATTAAGGAAAGCGAAAATATAAAATGTGAATTCGTAAGTGTTTAGGAAATAACAATTTCGATTTGACACGGAACAAAAAAATATCTTGAGTGGATGTAATTATTCCGGTAGGCTCATTTCGAAGAGAAAA
Source organism: Dasypogon diadema (assembly GCA_006980735.1). Classification (NCBI taxonomy): domain Eukaryota; kingdom Metazoa; phylum Arthropoda; class Insecta; order Diptera; family Asilidae; genus Dasypogon; species Dasypogon diadema. Next base: position 7,089 of record QYTT01082228.1, read on the forward strand.
GAATTTTCGTTCTTTGGTGATAATCTTCTAATGGACACAAACAAATGTAGTCCAAATTATGACAAATTATAATAGGAATGAAAACAGTACAGAATAATATCAAAGGAGAACCCTTCGATCCGAACGTAGGTTATTATTAAACCCACGAAGAAATGGAGTCGACAAAAAAGCTCAAATTATGACGAAGAATATTCCATCGGACTCATCATATGTTAAATTTCAATTTTAAAAAAATCGAACCAAAAATTATATGCTGTACATAGCCGTCTCCGATAAAGAAGTCTCTGAACCTTATTTTATTTTAGAAAGAGTGAGTTAGCTATCAACAAAGAAGTCTATCACAATATTTGTTTGAGGAAGTGTTTAATACCATTCCTTAAAAAATATCAAAGCAATGGTAACTGCGTGCTTTGGCCATATAAAGCTTCGTCCCACTATGCTGTAAAATCAATTGACTTCCTTCAGCAAAATAAAATCTCCTCTCCTTTGTCCAAAAAAAATGTAATTCGACTAACGTTCCACAATGTCGCCCAAAAATGAAAACTTTTTTGGCAAATTGGGTTCATTGGTGTATAAAAGAAGTTGGAAGGTCCAAAATATTAAATGTCTTTTGTGATTAGCTACATTGATGAATTTTGTGCAAATTTCTAATTGTACCCCGTTAAGCCCTTAAATAGTGCCCCAGATATTTTGATGTGAATGACGGACATCATTCCGCTTCTTCTCTAGACCAATGGCTTTCACTTCAGGCTCAAGTTCAGCACAACAATTTTACAATTACAATTGCTACAACATAGTCGACAATAAATTGAATTGTGGTACAAAGACGAGAATTTTAACTAAACTACGGTTCCAGAATTGTTTCAGTAGGATCTCTAATGCGAGAAACGCATCTCTGTAGTGGAATGAAAACGAGAGGAGAAGGGGTGAAGAGCGGATGGCAGTCATAATGAGCCTGGCAAATTTCACGACAATTCAATGAGCGTGTAAATGCCTTTCCGAGCTGGATGAATCTTAATCTGTATAAGGCTTCGCAATTACAGTAGAGCTTATACTTCGCCGTTTCAATCGTTTCCATGCCGAATCAGCATTGATCGCCCCCAACAAGACCAATTATCTTCAAATGGTAGTTAAATTGTGTATCCAGTGAGGAAGCCAGTAATGGTTTTCAGCTTGATCTTATTGAATGAGAGTAACGAACTCTTCCTTTGTTGCGAATAGGTAACGAAGTAAAATTCTCGATTGGGATAAAAGCTTCGCCCCTTGACAGCCATGTTAGTTCCTTACCGATTCAAATAAGCTCCTGAGCGCTAACGTGATCAAGGTAAGTCCGATCATCTAGCACAGGACATTTCCCATCCAGTATCAGTAGATTAAGATCAGTCAATCTGCTCGGGCCTAGTACGCATATTGAACGAAACGATTTAAAGGATTCAGATTCTAGATCTAAGCCAAGTTAATGACAGAAATCTGTTCGGACTTAACTTGTTAACTAGACACAAGCCAGGTTATGGGCAGTAATCTCGGACCTAGAATGCCTGTCAACAAGAGATAAGCCAGGGTTAACCCTTTCGGTGCTAAATAGCATAGTATAGCACCGAAAACGGGCAGTAATCTGCTCAGGCCACGTACACGTTTTGAGCGGAACAGTTTAAGGACCTAGTTAACATATCCGTAAGAGAATTGAATTGTACCGTTAGTTCATAAGCAATAATTGTATTTGTGTTAATTTCCAACACAACTCTTTTAAAAGGCTTTTATTTCAGCAATATTGAAAATTTAAGCATTGTTTAGTGATTATAACTTTTGAAGACAATCTATCGATAAGTCTACAAAAACGCCAGCCTCTATAATAAGTGAATTTCCACCAGTGTATACCAAAGTTCCAAAGTTCACTCACTTTACTGCCAAAAGTTTTTATCAAACGCCTTGTTTGAAGTAACTCAATACTCTCATGTACCTGTCGAAGTTGGTGCTTTGCCATTTATCAAAGAAAATTTAATTGTGGTTAAATAAAGCGAGACTGTGCACATAAATTGCTTCGGGTTAATTATGCGTCTGAACTTGCATGCGAGCTTATTTGTTCCACAGTCATCGGCCACATAATATCCCTTGCAAATCATACAACAAAAACACCAGCAAATGTTTCAAGTAGTAAATAAAATTTAATCTAAAGTCTGACCGAAGTGTTGCAAGAAAGCCAACTTTTTGTTGAAGCAATTCACATCTCTTTCCGTGTGATAAGAGGAGTTGTAACCTTTGAACCCACTCCGGTTTGAAGATAAACGATGTTAAATGAAAAGTTAAATTCGTTTTATATATTTTTTGGTAAACTTAAATAATTGATGTACTGCGCTGCTGAAAAATATTTTGAGGGAATTAATCTTTTTAAAAGTTAATGATTTCTTTCAACAAAAAAGTGAGTTCCATTTTGTCTTGTAGATACATTTCTTATTTACTAAATTGTAGGCATCATACTTGCAAAATAAATTAACACAAATTGATTTCACTTGACATTGTTTTTTACGGCCTCGATATGGTCCAGTTGAGGAAATTTATATATCAACGTCAATAAACTGATCAATATCCATTCATATGGTCATTGAATGCTTTTGCATAAATTACTGGAGCAAACTCGAACAGCGCTATGCATGCATGCATAAATGAAATTTTATCAAGGCTTGTAAAAGCAAAAAAAATAGGCCTGTGAACTCTTATCAATGGGCATAATTCAATTCAAAATGTTAAAAGAGGTTCGAAGAACCAACTGACCTCCCTCAATGACAAAATTTCAGTAAGACTGACGAAAGATGAATGGAAATAAATTGGACATTGTACATTCTCAGGCAAGAAAACATTTCTAAAATTTGACTTCGTAATAAATGAAAGTATTGCACTGGAAATTTACGTGATACTTGTTCAATAATTCAAAGTCCTAATGCTATGAAACGTTCCGATTTAGCGTAGGTCGACATTTTATAATCTACTTTAAAGGTTTTAAATGGAGAACATTTGATTTTTTAATGATACTCAAAAACAGTACACACTTCTCGCGATATAGCAAGTATAGTGTTGTTATAAAATCAACAATTTAAATTTTGCTCTGCAAACTACAATAATATGCCATATGCGCAGCAAAACTCTTAAAAAAATATAATAAATCTGCTCTACAGTGTTCAATTACACTGAATTTTTTCTTTGTAATTATATTTTATATTTATATTTTTTTGTGACATTATATTTTATAATTTGTTATTTTATTTATTTATTTATTGTTTTGATTATTTGGTTTTTTTTTGTTTAATTATTTTGTCATCTTGCTATTACTAACTTTCACTATTTTCAATTTTTTGCTACTAAATCTAGTGTAAATGTACGTTATAAGGTTAGGCCTTTGTACATAATATAATAATAATATAATATAATAATAATGAACAGTGGGTAAGTAAACAGGACATCCCAGAACCGAAGGCTAAAGCTAGTCTTCACCCACGTAAGGTAATGCTCGATGTATGGTGGGATATGAAGGCTTTAGTCCACTATGAGCTGTTAAACCAGTGCAGCGCCCAGTGATAAGTCTCCATGAAACAAACAAAAAATTGTATGGAATGGGCAGGGGCAATCGTAATATTGTGAGACTCTTGTTAGTTCAAAAATTTAATTTTATCATGCAAGTAATCAAATGTAGAGCGGTTTGTAATTTTATACATAAATATATTTTTTCTATAGTTTAAATTTTCCCTAAAGGCCCGTTTCCACTCATATAAATCTTTAAAGCCAACAAGTTGGGAAACATGTTGGCAACAATTTTTATCAATGGAAACGTACATCGAAAGCCAAGGTCCTTGTTGGAAACATGTTGGGAGTTGGTTGAGTAAAGTCACACAATTTGTTGTGCTGATTTCTGTTTTCATATCAAAACACTCAAGTCGGTGGCAAAGTGCACACATTCTTTTGCGAGTTGATATTAATGGAAACAGACGTAAATTTTAGCCAACTTGTTGGCTTCCAACAATTTGACAACAAGCTGCCCGAAATGTTGGTAAAATTTATATAAGTGGAAACGAAGCTTAAGAGACATACTCAAAATTTGATTAGCGAAAGGCAAAATATGATCGAAGCGGCGCAATTGGAAAACATACCTGACACAAGCACTAAAAGCCTATTGCAAATTCTAGAAATCACCTGTACTCATCGAACCATATAGGCAATCGCAATAGTTTATGATTGGCATAATGCACGTAATAACCGAATGCTTCATCAGTTTCACAGACAGATCACGGTATGACTGATAAAAAACCCATCCATATTGACTTTATGGCTCAACTTAAATCCTTTCGACTTACGTCGTGCTTTTTTGGGCCGAATTAACGACGTAAATATCCAGCGCGAGCCACCTCAATGTAAGGCTTCCCTTGTTTCTAGTACTTTTCAGATTTCACTCCAGGATCATTCTGAAAGACCGGAAGATTTCACAACATTTTTATTTAGCCTTCGTCGATATTAGGAAAAAGTCTTTTAAAAAGTGCTCATTACTTTTTAGTAGCACTTATCTAAAAGTACTTTCTTTGTATAATTGAAGTACCTGTATTTACGCTAAAGTACTTAGGTATTCGGTCTTGTACTTAAATACTTTTTCTTTGATATTTGCCCAAATCGGATGGCTAAACAAACGAATGAATTAATTAATGAGTGCTTGAAATCCTGGTTGTTATTCTCTTTTATATATATTAATGCTATAAAAACAATATTGAAGTATTTCAAAGTTATTCTCTCTGTGAATGGCACCTCACTTTACATAACAGGGAAGAATTTATTGGAATTGGAAAATAAAATTAACGGAGACCTGAAAAACTTGACTAATTTAGGAGTTGCATTTGACAATAAACTGAATTTTAAAGAGTATGTTGATATGGTACAATAGCGAAGAAGATTGTAAGTAGAACTTAACTGCAAAATTTGTAAAATCTTGTAAAATTCGTTAATGCTGCCCCACTTTCACATTTTTTTTTGCTCGAACCATAACCTGAAGATTAAACTACAAGCGCTACAGAATAAGGCTATACCCGCAATACAAAATTTGATGTCAATCGTGCGTAGAAAACTCAATTGGCTTTCATGGGATCAGAGGTTATCCTATCTTCATTTGCAAAATAAAATTGGGCTTACTTCCAAACTACTTACAAAAGTATTGAGAAGACAGAAAGTCCCATATTAAATTAATTGTGGAGTATTAAAAGCCTGTAATTCAAACTAATACATATATTAATATCATTATTAAAGTGCAAGGAACATTGTATAGGATTTATTAGAGCTATGCCATCGGACTAGGGTAATTTTTAAATAGATAGTTAAATTATCATTCATCGTACGTTTAAAGCTGACGGTGACAGCAAAGAAATATCTCATTGGAAACTAAATTTATAAGCACTAAAAATATAAAAAATTATGATAACGAAAGAGCAGGTGCTGATAAGAATTTTATAAGGCCAACATCCGATCCTTGATTTGAGCTACAAATACTGCATGAAAAATTATCTTTCTTTATTCGAAAAGTTGAGTACATACGATACCATCATTTATAAGAACTTGTAATCGTATTGCTTTGCTGAGCATAAGTTAAACAAAAAAGGATATTGTTAAATTGCCCCTGAAATTTTTACTCGCTGCGGTAAAGTACGCTCAATTCTATTCTGATTCAAGATTCATAAGCCATCAGCGATATCTGAAAGATTCTTTCACAAAAGCAACGACATATACCTACAGTTCTATGAGAAATTTATTTTTCATTTATTCATATTTCTGGGATCTGAGATAATAATAAAGGATGGGATACCCATGAGATCTTTTTCCGGCCCCCAGAATTGTTGAAAAGACAAATAGTCCGCACGAACATGATAATTGGCCTTTTCTCTATTCCTTCAGGCATTACGGGCTCTCTGTTTAGATGGAAACACTTAAAAAATGTTTCCTGAAAAAAAATTTAACAGATTTACTGGTCAATATCAATGTCAGTTTCGATTTTTTTCTAGAACATTTGTTTTAACAACACTCTTTTGTATTTCATTAGAATTTGCGCTTATTTTAAATGCATAAAATTGCCATACTTTGAATTTCTGCTAAAAATGGCCTGTTTTTGAGAATTCTCTCTTCATTTTTTGATGAACACAGTAAAGAAATCCCCTTTTTATGTATATAATTCCTTACTATATGGTGTAACATATATCTAAAATGGGAAATGTTTCTTTCATAGAAGAAATGAAGGACTTTCCAAAAAGAAGCTTTTAGCAAAAATTCTAGAAATACCCGACTTCGCGTATCTGCAACAAATTTAAATCATATTGGCAGTGAATTTGTCCGCCCTTTCGCACTTTTTCTCTTGTTAGAGAATGATTTTCTTGTGACGGAGAGCATTGTGCATACTTTAAGCAATTATGCTGAATGCAACAGCTCTGCTAATGAAAAATTAATATGGATTGTAACTATTTATATTACGTGGAATTTTTATCTTTGTACTTCTCTAAATTTTCCTTCTTTTGGACAGGAAGATTTCAAACAAAGAATTATACTTTAATTTTTGAAATATAATCTAACTTGTTCCTGCTTCACCACTTGCCACACACAGTTTCCAATTTATAAATTGCAGTTTCTATTGATGTAAGAATGCGATTCTCCCCTTTGTGTAACGAACTTGTTAGCCTTAACAACTTTAAGTATGAATGGAGCAATTAATTTTTGCTGGTCAATGTAAATTCTGCACGAGCACTTAGTTGGAATTAAAACGCTTTCTAAAGCGAAGGTTGATTCAACGAATGGGCCACAATGGAAATAATTTAGCCGGTATTCGTGTTAAGTGAAAAGTATAAAACAAAACATCTGAACATAATCAGCAGAATTGCAAGAACTTACAATAGACTGCTCGGACGAAATAGAATCAACACTGAAATTCTCGAAATGCCAAACTTCCGCGAAAGCAGGCAATTAATCATTCTAGTGCTCTGATTTCTGTGGAACAAAATAAACAAATGGCTACTGAGACGCTTGGGCCCCAAGTTCCATGATGGAACTAATGGCACAGTCCTCACGCCACCAAAGCAATTATTACATAATAAGAAATTTATGCTATAGTTAAAATTCATTTCAGCTGATGACTCTTGACCCAAAATCAATTCAACTTGGGAGATTTGTCGGTCACAAACTTGCCAGTTGACCTTCCCGTATTCGCGGACATTCACTGCAATATTTTTAGATCATTGTTTACAAAGGAGGGAAATCAACTTAAGAGCTATTTGGAAATCGAGTAAACACTTACCCAGACATTCCACCAAAAAGGAATTTTAGGGCGCTGGAAGTTTTCTTTGGAGAATCACTTGAACTCATTTTGTCCAGATATCACGGGCTAATTTGAACACAAAGAAAAAATCGAATGTGCAAATATAAATCTTCAGAACATAAAAAATTGAACTGGCAACAGAAGATTTTAAATTATGTGGAACTATTGCATTTAAATTTGATTTTTGGGCCGGCCCTCACTATACAAAACGAACTCCACGAAATGTCCACATCCCGCGATGGTAGCTGACAGAATGAATGACATCTGGATGACGCAGGGAATTTACTTTCCCGGTAAATATATCTATCTCTGTCCTATTCATTCTTTTTCCCTTTTCTGTAGACCATATGATCAAAATTCACCATAAACATCTGTTAGTCAGCTGAGAAGTAGGGCTGTGCAATTTCAAAAATTTTTGTCATTAACAAAGTTTCTTAATTTATACTGTGAATGCGGCATTTTGAAAATACAAAACTAACTGTCTTGTTAATTATGTGAGTGTATATTTCTCAGAATACGTAATTTGCTTAAAATAATTTACAACTCAGTAATGAAATCACCAACTCATCACACACTCCACATATCCAAGAGTTCCATTTTTAAAGTGCGCACAAGAAAAAACGCCTGACAGCAGTTTGTTTATGTTTTAGGTTAACCTCTTTTGCACGTGCAGGAATAGTTAAAAACAGGACGATTTTCTCAGTAATAAAAGTATGTTATAATTCATATTTATTAATAAACTGAAAGTAATTTATCACACATTAGATATGGAGCAACAAATTGTGCAGGAAGTGGTTTTGTCAAGCGAGGCAAATAAATCAAAGGCGACAGAAGAGGTAACTGCGGCATCTACTGATCCCGAAAATATTATTAGAAATGTTGAAAAAGGCTTAGAACAACAACAAGATCCTGTTAGTAGTTCTGAAAATAATGATACAGAGGTTAGTCCACAAACCACAAGTCCGGAAGCTATGGCTGTTGATGGGAATGCCCAGAACAAAACTGCCGAGGAGAACATGAATATTTGCCAGGAAATTGAAGCCTCCAGTACGAAGGAGGATCATTCGGAACAAAAAGAAGAAAGTAGAGGAAATACACAGGAAACAGGTACTTTAGAAATGGATCAAACTGACATTGAAGCCGTTGTAGAGAGAAGTCCCATAGATGTGCCCGCTATCACAAGTTCAGTACATTACACCGATCCAGATGCAAATATCACAGAAAGTGGTAATGAGAGCAGTGCCTCTGACACAGATTCTGATGTCGAAGTTACACAAAATAAGTCAAACAATCCTGAATCTCAGGTCACAGTCCAGAAGCTCCTACATGACACAGGATTAGGAGCTATAGCATCGCAATATCAGTCAGGTTCAGAAGTAGAAGATGACAACAGCTCAGACTCGATTGAGGTCGTTAACGTAGAAACAGCCACGCCCTTACTCCAACATCGCACCCCGAATGTAGTAATCTCATCGGATTCGGATTCAGATTCGGACATTGAAGTTGTCAGTCAAATAAGCGCTCCACCAAAGGTAATAGAGATTGATGATGAGGACGACGAAAATAGTGGCAAACCCAAGGGACCGATTCGTGTAAAAGGGGAGCTACTTCTGGATGACTTGCCACCAATTCAAGATCTTCATATTACGGTGCCTGAAGGGGAGTGTGTAGTACTTGGGAAGGTACATTCCATTATTGACCAATTAGTTTTGGTTGATTCTATTCCTGGAACCGCCGCTTTAGATTTGGAAACAGTGTTATTCTTAGATAAAGGTCATAAAGTCTTAGGTGAGGTGTTCGATGTCATTGGACAGGTGGCAAGTCCTTTATACTGTGTCAGATTTAATTCCAACAAGCAGATCAAAGAAAAGGGAATTGAAATTGGAGAAACAGTGTATGTAGCTCCAAGAACGGAGCACACACATTTCATTATTCTCAAGAATTTAACGTCGATTAGGGGTTCCGATGCCAGTTGGGAGGATGATGTTGAACCACCAGAGAAGCATTTAGATTACTCTGATGATGAAGAAGAGAGAAATGCTAGACGTGCTGTTCGGAACAAAAAACAACCAACAGATGATGCGGAAACACCTAAAAGACCAAAGCCATCACCTCGACGTCCTCGAAGCTTCCAAAGTGGACAACAATATCACAGCCCACGTCCTAATAGTGCCCCAGGTCAACCATCATCATTTCAATACGATACATCAAACACAACTTGGCATGCAAATTACAATTCTCCTTCTCTTTTTCCAAATCCTTTCGCCAGGCCCCCACAATTCATGCCTCCTGGTAATAATAGACCAATATACAACCCTCCTAATTATTCCGAGCCCCAATTTAATTCCCCCAACAACAATATGTCACAATTTGTACATCCTAACCAGCAAAGTTCACATCTCCCTCCTACACGCAGTGGTCCACAATTTGTTACACCGAACATGCATATTGGCGCTGATTACTCTCGAGCACCGTTCATGCAACCCAATCAACCCCAAATGCCCTTTAATATTCCTCCTCAACCCAATCAGCAATTTATTCCACCCAATCAGCAAAATATGCTATTTCCTCAAATTCCAAACAGGTCTCAATTTGCCTCACCGGACTATGGGTACCGATCGCAGTTTTCCTCCCCTCCCCCGCCGCTACCTAGGAAGTAATTGTATGTAATCTAGTTTTTAATGTTATTTTTATTTTTGAAGTAATAAATTTACTTAGAACGAAGTGGATTTTTTCTACAGCAACATAAATTGAAAAGTGACAGAGAAAATATTCCTCGCTTTCGGAGAAGAAAATCGTTTGCTAGCAAAGCACTAGTGCACGTGCGGCTGCCCAGAAAATAACATTAGAGGTCTGCAGGTTGAATTCAGCCTCGCATTAACCGCGGCACAAGTATATCACTTATGTCCTCAAAGAAGGTACTCCAGATTTTTCTTTTGGATCTTCTTAGTGCTTTGTTATAATAAGTAATAGGCGTTCTGTATTGCTCACAGTCACCTGAGAGTATGACTGTTAAGGAGTTTTTCGACCTTCGTTAGTTTTCTGGCAAACTCTCTGTTCCACCAAGGCACTCCCGTATTATTGATCCTCTCTCGCACATAATGCCTTGCGTCAAACATAGTAAAAGAATGAAAACTTACGCTGATACGCTCCGCACTGCATTTTCCATCTCCAATTTTAGTCGTAAATCATCAATCTTGGTTACAATAGGTGTAAGACTACTTGAATTCCCAAGTATGACGTAAACTATGTATAGCACTCAGGCGATCCTTGAGCTTGGTGCTCGGAATGTCGGTCTATATTAAAACGAAAGTCTGTCAGAAGGGGATCCAATGGGCCCTATACAGAAGATCAATCGGTGGTGGAGGACCCATCAACCCTACATTGGTCAATGCAGAAAGGTACAAGAGGTAAAGAGAATGCCGGCGGAATACACCAAGGACTTTGAACGGTGACTATCACTCGATGGTGATCTCAGCAGCACCAGACGAGACAAGGCCCAGCATAAATGTTGCTGCAGGACTATTAAGACCTGCTTCTGGGATAAAAGGTCCATTCGCAAAGTGGTACTACAAGACATTCAAACAGAGCAAGTTGGGATTCGTGTGCAAAGTGTGCAAACCGTTTGTGTTTCATTCAGGACTTGAAGATGATAGCAGACCAATAGGCTCAGGTACACGGAAAAACATTGAAAACATTCGAAGTGTGTAAGACTTGTAAAACAAGCGAAAAATAGTGGAAATAAATGGAATCCAATATCTACCAAACCCAAAGGGCTGATCGTCTGATATCACCACGGCTACCAATTATGCAAATATGGCGACAGCGACAGAAGAGTAATTATGCAATTATCGGCCGGGTAATCAATGTACATCGCATGGCAAATACGGGGCTTGCTTACTAAAATTGAGATCTCTTAAAATCGCGATGCAGTTCAATCGCAGTGGAAGATTGGTTCCACAATATTTTCGCAAATATTGTCTAGATTATTCTGGAAACATTGAGATTGAGATAAGTTTTCGTGTGCATCTCAATATGTCGTCCTCAATATGTCTCGATTTCTTAATTAAGTTAATCAGTGACTTCGATAAGACATGAGGAAGTTTTACAATTCCGGATATCGTGTAAAAATTTCATTTAATTTGTTGGAAACATTGCAAATATTTTCAGCCTTCGTAGTAAATGCCAAAGAATTTTAAAGGAGACTATCAAGTAGACACAAAGGTAACAGGGCACAGCAGGAGCTCGTTTCGAGTTGATATCGCAATGCATTGAAATGCAAAATGCCTATAGATTGATTGCGATTTGTCATATATAACACGGGCGAAGCAACTTCACCTTTCAGTGAATATCAAAGGATCTGTAAGTGAAATGATACTAATACAACCTGTCGCTGGGTCGCTTATAGCGCTAATTTCATTACTTAAAATAATTGAGGCAAAACAATTGTTTACAACTGGTCATCCATTTTTTGATTCTGGATCAGAACCGGTCCACGGTGCTGAAAAACGTACTGAAGAAAGATTTGCACTAACATTCCCAGGAACGAAATGGTGTGGCCCTGGAAACACTGCAAGTGGTTATGATGATCTGGGAAAATATGAAGAAACGGATAAATGCTGTAGGGATCATGATCACTGTGAAAATATTCCAGCGGGCGAGGAAAAGTATGGGCTCAAAAACGATGACTGGTTTACCAGGTAAATTTGTGGTCAAGGTAACGATGAATTACACGTGAAATTAATTGTGTTTAAAATTAGACTTCATTGCGATTGCGATAAAAAATTCTATCAGTGCTTACATGCGGCCAATGGAACTGTGTCAGACGTGATAGGACGGCAATACTTCTTGGCAAGAGATAAGTGTTTTAAAGAAGAGTATCCTATCGTGGAATGTGTGGAATATCAAAGGAAGTGAGTAAATTTATATTCTTATAATTAAGGTTAGTGATAGTTTTTGTTAAATATTGAAACTCACAAAGAAAAGTTACAAACTTATGTGAAAAGAACATAGTCGAAAACATAACGTTTAAGGCTACGTTAAGCTTGCATTTAATTTTACTAACAATTTACGAGTGTCATGATGAACCGACAATCTGGGCAGAGTTCCATAAATTTTGGAGGCCACACTGCGAACATGAGTAGACCAGGTTAGTCTTTCACTAAAAACTATGGCAAGATTTCTGAAATAGAAGAATTAGAATCGTTCGGGGAATATCTAAGCAGACCTCTGCCTTCGGATCCTTTTTCATTCCTCTGCCAAGGTCTTGTGTCTTTTCTTGTTTTGAGCATTCCCATATTATTCATGCGACTTCCTGTGACAGCCATCCTCCTGCTCGCCAAGGCCAGACAGTCGCAAACATACCTGCGGTAGGCTAGTGGCCTTAAGTGCCTTTTTTCACGAGGAAGTTTTTGCGTCTGACGCTCTTCTTATTATCTTTTGCGCAAGTGAATATAACTTCCCTACGAGGAAGTTTTTGAGTCATGCACGAAACTGATTTTCTTTCTGAGTTTTGTTGGTAGATTTCTTTCTTACCATTTTTGCTCTCAACCTTCTCGTTTTCAAGAAAGAGACGGCTCTCATCCTACACAAACTCATGAAAGAAATACAAAAAGGAATTCGAAAAACTTCCTGCTCGAGCTTCTTGCCTCCTGCGGCTAGCTGGAAGCAAAATCTGAGTCGCGGGCACAAACCCGCTTCTTATCGCATGTGTCTCTATCCTATCCCTTCTCTCCATTTTTCGAACGTCGGACGCAAAAACTTCCTCGTGAAAAGGGACACAAAGCGTGCCAGCTAACCGATAGAGTACAAATGGATGGCGAACATGAAGAACATGAGAGCTTATCGCACTACATCATCTAAAAACAATCCTGCAACTGCCACCGATTGATCTGTTTGCGAAAAAGAGTGGGGGTTTTACTCAGTATGCAGCGGGATAGTGCATGGTACTAGTTATGTACTGCGAAAGGACATAGGAAAATCATGGATCACGTAAAAGGGGTTTGGGAACTTTCCCTGTCCCAGGACAGGACCAAGATGGTAAGGATAACTAAAAAGTTCCAGAAGAGTCTTATGACTGGCGGATTACTTTCACAAAAGGGACATTTTTATATTTACGGACGGATCCATTAGGGACAGCAGGCCAAATCTAAATTTATCCTGTGAAGATGCATCTCGGTTAACCAGGCAGAGATGTTGGCTCTGGTTTGTACGTTGGTCTATAAAGAGAGCAGTGGTCAAGTTCATGGATCGAACAGAAGTGACGATGAAATGTGTACAATGTGTACTCCATGTGTGTGCCTCGGAAAATGAGGTAACTCCTTACTGGGTCAGAGGAAACATAAGGATCAAAAAGAATGAAAAGGCGGACACCTTGATAAAACACGGGCTTCCATGGCCCAGGATAGGCGTGATGAAGAACGAAAATCGATGGAAAAATACGTTAACTTCCCGGCAGGCTAGGAAAGAAATTAGAGCTAAAGTGACCGATCAGAAGAAAAGTTGGTTTTTCTGAGCAATGAGCAGGGAAGCTGTGGATATTATCTTAAACTAATGGGGATTCTAGAAGATACTACTTGCAGAGTGTCCCCTTTAGATTAGGAATTTTTGGTCCTAGGAATACATAGCCAATAATACTGAAGGCAGCCGAAGTATTAGATATTTTTTTTATTACTGTCTTAACCCATTTTTTTAATAATTAAGAACGTCCTCCCTTCATTGTATGCTTACAAATGAGTTTTAATCCCCACAATTTTTCAAAAGTATATCTTATAGGTATTCTCCAATATTGCTATAACGCAATCCGCAATCAGTCCCCTGAATTTCACACCACATGAAGATAAACGTTTTGAATATCACTTACGTTATTCAAGACTACAACAAAGAATGCTAATATTCTAATATCTGCTGTTTTCTTCTATAATTTCAGTGTTCTGGTCCGACGCTGCATCAAATATCGCTTTGATAGTACATCCCCAAAGAAGTACCAGTGGTTTGATCTTCCACTTTACGATATTGAATCGTATCCAGATATGAATGACGAAGCCTACTACCACAGACTGGAGCGTCACCGCCAGCAAGAAGTGTTAATGAGTCAAAATACGATATCAGAATAGTATTACGTAAGAAGTATGCTGTAAAAAAGGCCTAGACTAAACTTCTTGAGCGCCCCGTGCGTAAATTTGTATATCGTGGTCCCACACTCCACACCAGGAAATATAGCAAAAAAATTTACATACAGAAGTTTTGTTTTGACTTTTCCACGCAAATTTGCTTATCTTTCAATGACGAGATTCATTACAAAAATAAAAATTAACAAATTCACACTCAAAATTTATCATCAGTGGGCCTTTTGTTCAGTTCACCGCTGCTCTGTTCGTTGAGGAACATAGGGGTTGACGTCACTTCGAAGGCATATAATGAAAGGGCGAATTTTCCCAGCTGCCTTTGCATTGTCATCGATTGCAAAACGATAAAACGAAGGAGGTCGCATGAGGGCAAATACCATGAAGTAATTTTCATTCCGGAATGCACAAGTAATTACTTCGGTGCGTGGTAAATGAATTTAGGTAAACCAATTCAGCCAATAAATGGAGTATAAATAAAAACTTGTGGCTAACAATTAGAATCAGCAATCACTCGACACTCACGACACTTCGATAGCATCGAAACGATTGAAGATTTCATGCCTGCACTTCAATTTAAAATTAATTAGGCAGATGAATAGACAAATTAGTAGACAAACTGGCATTTGACATATCTCAAGCAGTTGATTTTATCACCAACAATTATTTCCATTGTACAAAATTTCACATTTGACGCTGAATACTATATAAGGTGAGCGAAGCACCGCTCAGTCGTTCATTTTTGTAAATTGAGTGGCTGCCGAGTTGGTGTTGCAAATTGTGCTAATTTGAAGGTGAGTATTTATTATTTTGTCAAACAACTACTAGGTGTTAGAAATAAATAATAGTCGTAGTAGTAGTAATAGTAAGTCACTAAAATTATCCAGATTTTGTCCAAATTTTTTTTTTAAATTTTGGAAATTAGTAAATTAATTCCAGTCTTGTTTGCTGGTTTAATAGGAAACGTGAATCTTTTTCAAGGTAATTCGTTTGTAAAAGCTGGGATTGACGTGAGCTATGAAAACTGAATTCCGTTTTCAATATATTGTCCATCAAGATGTTTCGAATTCAACTCCCATGACTCCTTATATAATGATTGGTAAATTATAATATCTACTTAGCAAAAGTCGTAGTAGATTTTCAGAATTCTTTTTTTGTTAAATTAGTATAAACATATCTGAAAAAACATGCAAATTATTATAAACATTTTTGTGGGATTCTAGATAGAAAAGAGACAAGGAAAACTTTTGGAAAACGTATTTCTAGAAGCGAAGGTATTGCCTAAGCTGAAGAGACATATGATGCACACAGCATACTGCTTAGTCGGAGGGAAATTTTAGGGAAGAGGAAATTGGGGAATTTTTAACCTGATAAATGTTGCAAGCAAGCTACAATTTTTGGCATGGAATTTTTACTGTGCAATATCCCAATGGTTTGGCAAGTACAATTCTTGTTAGAAGAATTTTCTCAACCAGGTGTACCCAAGTAAATCGCCGCGTCCCGTCCAATATTCGAACCCACGCCCACAAAGGAGAAAATCTGCAAATGTGCGCCTTAGCCCGCTCGTCCACCATTAATATCATTCGTTTTATATGTTGTTGTTTTCAATCTCCGAACCTTGCCAGTTCGGATCATGGTTCCCGGATCAGAGCAATACCTACCAATTCTGGCCGCCATTGATAGGAGAGAGAGATTGTCATTGAAGCCTTTCTGTCATGCAGGCTAGTCTAAACCACCAACTTCATCCGGCGGAAGATTTGTGTCACCTTCCAAGTCTGTCGAACTAATTAATTGCTTATCTGAGTAGCCACCCTCCATGGGTTCTGGCTCCTTTTATGTTAGTTTAGGCAGCCCGCAGTAAACGTTTATATGCATCTAGCATCCTAAGGGAGTAAGGGAATTAAGCACTCGCAGTACAATTTTTGAGGAATTTAAGAGCGTACTGCTCCGTATACTTATTGATCTTTACTCCTCTATGCCCGCCTAAAGCATCGCATTGCGGGATCGGGACCCGCTAGATTTTTGAACAGGTTATCAACCAAGGTTTATGAGCCTCTTTTCCGCCAACAGGCAGCGGAAGTCTTCCAAAACTTATTATCCCTGTCGATCTTTTAGAAACTTTTTACACGCATAGAGCATTTCTACTTTAAAGTTTCGTAAGCCGGAGAGCAGTTTCAAACCAGTAATTAAAGAATAATTTCATTCTGGCTGGAGTAGTTCAGAACTAATCAGACAAAGAGTTTTTCTCATGACTTTCATAAGAATGCAAACGCAAAGATTGAGCGTTGCTTGATAGTGTGACATTTTTCCTCATCGCCGAGAATAAATAAAACGCCCGCCACCGTAAAGCCATAACTCATTTGCATATTCAGAGCATGACGTCACAAAACCCGTCTTAGCAAACAACTATCAAATGGAAAAGCTACTGACTGCAAAGCGTTCCCTGCTAAATTACTTTCCCACACTTAACACATAATTGCACGGTATTGGAAAATTCACACATCATTGAGTTCTCAGTTTTTCATAATTAAATTGTTATGTAAAGCTGGGGCGAAAATATGTCCAGTGGAAGAGTTCAAGCCTTATAGACCACATAACAAGTTGTAGCTCGAAGCTCCGAACTCAGATTCAAAGGAAAAACGAATATGAGGGAAAAGTGCATTTAAATCTCACCGTCTGTCTGTTTACACAACAGATCGCCACCAACTGACAACGAGTGGCCAACGGTAGGTGTGAACAGAAACCGTCGCGTAAGCGTAAACACCTAATTAAGCTCAAAATGGAGCCCAAAGCAAGTTCAATGGCACTCGCCCTGAGTGTCAAGTGCGAAAAGCGATTGAAATTTTTCCAATTGAATAAACATGCCCTTGACAAAGTCGACAAGGTTCCACTCTCAGCACCGAGCTGTACCCAGGGGTTATCGGAAAAGCATCTGTCAGCGGAAACCTTTCAATGAGGAGCACAAGTGCAGTCCGGCGCCACAACAAACCCCGAATTTGTTTACAAATTCATTCACGCTGTTTACGTGGGGCTCACGAGCCACCCAGATCAGCACAATTACGATAAAGAGTAGTTCCGAACATGGGAAATATTTTCTGATTTTAGATACCCATACTCACGTCATCTGGCATTCCGCTGGTCAGGGCTTATCGGTATCACCATCGCGCACCACTCTCGAATAAACATAGGCTAGGCAATAGGCACGCTACCGCTTGGGGCTGTCGTAGCTCCCGGCAGCATGGTCATTCCTTTGTGAAAAAAATGCTTTAATATTCCTTCCGCTAATTGCCCGATAATGAATGCCTTTTGTGTTGCTCGGGCTCTAGGATGGATCCAAAACAGTCAACTGTACGTACACCTATCAGTCGGGAAAAAGCTACGGAAGCTTTCAGACTTGTTCGCGCCAATTATAACGGTTATTACTATCCAAACACACCGGGAAAGGTGGCTTCACAATTGTTAGTTCGCGCTCGCTTGGTACCCCAACGAACTTCAGAGTTGAGCCGCAATAACTGACGCCGAGCCGACACTTGTCCAAGGTAAAAAGCTCGTTCGAAGAATCACATTTCAGGTGTGAAGTTTTCCAAAAAAAAAGTGACCTATTGTTTGTGAATTTCTCAGGGTTAAGCTTTTGGGCAATTTAATTTTCATATTTCACATAAATGAAATAAATTGTAGGTGTTGTGCGCAAAGTGGGTATTACAGGTCGGCAGTGGTTAAGTGCGCGGAAGCCATTTGTCTTGCGGTGAATTTCTAGCAAACGATGTAAGTGCCACCAGTGGTGTTGTAACAAACAAATCTTGGAACATAAGTTGTTGTTGTGATGTAACAGTTTAAAAACTCTATATTCAATAATGTTGGTTAATCAGTGGTTGATTTGTGAAGATTAAATCCATAAATTTGCAAAACGCTTGCACTTAACAGAGATTCAAATATAGTTTCACAGCAACACACAAATTCTTGTCCATGGTCCTTTCAAGTTTTGTTACTCATTCACTTATACACCTATAATAATAATGGTAGCACATAAGCTCATAAGAAGTTCATGCACCTTCTTAGAGTTGATTCACACTGACAACACGACACGACACGACACGGCACGACATATAGCGGTGGCGTCAAAGAAAACATTTTTCTTGTGTATTTCAATGCTTCTTATTCACATTGGTAGGAAACGTAACGGTAATGACACGACAAATTAGAGAACGTGTCGGTGGATACCATTTTAAAGTGATTACCAGCGGTGTTTTAATATTAAGTTCGAGCTTTTCTTCATTTTTTATTAATTTTAATTTACTTAATTTAAAATTAAAATTAGAGTTTTATATAAACATTAAAGTATGAAATATGGAAGGTGTTTTTCCACAATGACATAAAACCCAAAATTCGTGGATGAAATAAAACCCAAGAAATAAAATTGCCCTTAAAAGAGGGTAATATTTTTTTCAAAACTCGCGATCGTGAGCATATCCGTCCGAACGGTATACAATACACGAACTTTTTCCTTAACTCCTTGGATATCCTGTGGTTTTGCAATTTGGATACGTGACCAAGTCATCTAAACTTTTCAGATTTTATGAAATTAACTATTATAATATATGTATTATGAACACATTGGAAGAATTATTATGTAAAGTTTATAAAATTTTACTGGTATTAAGCTGCTGCCTAGTTTTACTAAACCTACTTTATTCATATATATATATGAAACAATTAAAAATATAAATAACCCTAAATTAAAATCTACTTTCAGGTAAGTTAATGATTAATAAAAATGAAAATGTACAATCATTTCTGGGTTATAATGTGCGGTCTCACTGTAATTTTGGTAAGTGTAAATTGGTCCGTAATACTGTCTACACTTTCTACACTTACTTTCTAAATTAATAATCTGAATAATTTAGGTATCTTCAAAGTAACTTACCACAAAATCCAGATCCATTTATAGATTTCACAGATTTATTTAACCCATGAACAAATAAGTGTAAACTTTTGACAAATATATTTAACCCAACCGCAAATGAATTTAAACGAAGCGCAAATCAATTTAAACCAATAGGAAATATATTTAAAACTTTACCTAAAGCTATTAGTAAATCTATTTATTGGACAAATTTATTTATACTCCATCAAAAGATATTTATTCAAAGTTTTCTTTTCCAATTCAAATAAACATTTTATTGCATTTTTGATAAAACTTTAAATATATTTTCTATTGGTTTAAATTCATTTCGTGAAAGTTTAAATATATTTGCACTTTGTTTAAATTCATTTGCGGTTGAGTTAAATATACACTAGCTAGGAAAAGTCAGCGTACACTACACCCAATAATGTGAAACAACTTTTTAGGGAAATTCAAGCTAATTATGGATTTTGTAATGAAATTTATTTTCTATATATTTTTTGTATATTTACAGTTTAGTAAATACTAACATAATACACTCTGAGTAAATGCAAAATGAAAAATAAAAATCAGAAGCAATGTAATTTCAGATTACTTGATGTACGCAGACTTTTTCTGGCTAGTGTATTTGCCAAAAGTTTAACCTTATTTGCTCTTGGGTGAAATAAATCTGCGAATACTCTGTACGCAATGCAAATTTATTCATATTTTTTAAATATGCAGAAAATTTAATAAGAAAACAATACACATTAAAACTCAGCAAAAATAATAACAAGAATGACAAAAAGGAAACATAACAACAACAACAAGTAATTTTCCAATAATAATAATAACATAAACTGCAATTACATGTTAGCACAAATAAGGTAAGCAATTCTAATATAAGTAAGATGTAAGATTTAGTTAATAGGAAAATACTATTTTTAATTATTTTTTACGGTTCGGTATCTGAAGGTAAACAATTTTTATAATTTCAAGCTGGCGTCCGTCCGTCTGTCACAAGTCTTTTAATGCTCAACCTATAGATTTAAATTTGAAAACCTTATGTTTGAAGTTCAGAGTATTTAAATTTTAAAAATAAAAATTTCATCGAGTAATGTGTCGAGGTAAAGCCCTTGTTTTAAGGATTACAAAAATATTATTTAAGGATTTTTATTAGTCTATTTTTTACGGGACAGTCAAAGCTCACGGCGTGCCCTATTATGCTATAACGCAACCTTTCAAACCTAAAAGAAGAAAAGGTAAGGGAAATGCGTTCAATGAAGTTGTTAATGTATATTCTACTTGAAAAATGCCGGTTTGTAGTTAATAATAATAATTTTTTTTTCATTCGTGTTGGTTCTTGAGAGATTTTATGGATTAGAACACACCAGATCTGCAATCTTTCAAATGTGCCAATAATTTTTGTATACAGTGGAAACAGATAAAAACAAAATAATAACAATTGTAAAAAAGTAAACGCTAAAAATAAACACAATAAACAAAAAGAGACAAGAATAAAAAAAAATATGCATATATCTTAATTATAACCCTTAAAACTAAAAAGGAGAGAACTAAAGAAAAGAATATTAAAACTACTGATAAATAAATTGAAGCAACTACGCGTAGATTACTACTGTAGAAAATCAATTAGCAGTGGCCCTTAATGTACTAAACGAATTGACTCTTTGTAAGTTACTTCGCAAAGTATTCCACACTTTTATTGACGGAAATCTTGGAAATAATAAATTGAAAGGGATTGAATTATACTGGTTGTAGAGGTTTTATTAGTTTATTTAGGAAATACCCCTGGATCTTTTTTTACGCGGATGATACGTACCGTGTAAAAAACCTCGTAAAAGCCAGGAATCGTGTCAAAAACACCGCGTGAAAAACCGCCAGTAAATCGAATAAAAAAAGGCCGCGTAAACATAAGTCTCATGGGTAAAATTGCCTTTTAGAGTTTCCTTTAAGAAGTTTTGGTAGCAAATACAACTATAGTACTGGTACATATTATATAATTGGTAACCGTGTTGAAAAGAATGGATTGAAAAATCGCGTAACAGAAAACAAGTCGGATAAAAGCAAGGAACCGCGTAAACAAAAAAAGCAAATCGCGTATGAAAAAAAACCGCGTAAAACAAACCTAGGTGTATAGAATGTTATGTTTTAATAATGTTTCCAGCTATCAACCCAGTACCGAAAATTTTAAGTGGAAGATATGATCATACCTGTTATAAAATCATTAAAGGCAACATTTACCTGTCCAGCACAACAAGAATTCAGTTTAGAGAACTGGGACACAAGACTCTACCATACATAAAGTGAGGTAGTGTTAGCCACTTAATAAGGTGACAATGTCATTTAGGGAGAAGTGTGTTAGCTGACAGCAATAGGCTACAAAATCATAGGATAAATTTTAGCCAAGTTTGACTTGATATGGTCACAGCAACTCATGTTAGACTTTAGAACTTTGCGAACTTTGTTTTTATATGGAATTACAGCGTTATTCAAAATAATTGAAGACATCTCTGTCTCAATGTTATGTCACCTGGTATAAAAGGCAATAGATTGCGATTTGCTTGGTTTAAGTATAGGCCTCTTCGTTAATGACCACTCGTACATTTTGTGCTATACAATCCTCAGTTGGAGCTGTGGGGGGCTTGAATAGATCCTAAGGGGCTCTCGCCAAGGAGAAGGCGCCAGAGCAAATATCATTGCCCATAGCAATCTTTTGTAAACGTTGATAGAGGCAGTTGCTAATTAGGCTTACCGCATTATTCGAAAGGCCAAAGTATTCAGACAATTTTTCCAAGAGTCTCTCATGTCATACGCTGTCGAAAGCCTTAGAAAAGTCAAGAAGTAGTAGTACCGCCGTCTCCTACTTGTCGAAACAAGTGCAAATGTCTGCAGTGGCTTTAAGAAGTGCAATATCGCAAAGGTAATTAAATATTGACATATATTTCTTCAAAGTAAATTATATCTTATTTTAGGCAATCTTCCAGATATTCTTAAGAAATAGAGTAGTTTTTTATTTTACGGCACCTTTTTAATTGTAATACTCCAATACTTTTAAAAAACGAAGAAAAATAAGGAAAGTTTTACATCTTTTAAATCCGTTTCTCCAGTTTTTTTGTTTTTAAAGAATTCTGGCTAAAAACTTGCCAAGATTTTAAATTCACCTGTTCCCGTGTATCTCAACTTCACTTGCATCTCTGCGTGACTAATGCAAAAAGAAAATGTTTAGCAAATTTTCGGTACGCTTCTCTTCTTCAACTGGCGATCTTAACTTAATCTCCAAATAAAGAAGTGTGAAATTTAGAAGAATGCCTTATTTGCGGTCCATTTTCATGAACTTGGCATGTGAAAGCTGCGCGGTCCAAATTGATCAAAGAGGTCACAACTTCACCACAAAAACCGGAGGAGGAAAAAATCTCCAGGCAAATAAAATTTTGATTTCGTAATCTGCAGTAATTACAACTGGGCTTATTTGAGCTTTCCAGTTTTTAGCGTTTCTATTAAAGCATCAGAGCTTGTCAATAAAGTACAGGTCTTACGCCAGCGGTAATTATTTGCATCAGTTAAATATTTGCTCTTATTGAGAGGTGAAGGAAAAATTAAAGAGTCCATGTTCTTTTGGCACCTGTGGAAACAAGAAACTTCTTAAAATTGCAGATCGAACAGGTTTTATTATGTCTCGCCACATTAGCTTTGTTTACTGGTAACAGTTGTAATATCAGAGGAAAGGCGATCACAGTTTAATCTGGACAATTCTTGTAATTTTCAAAGTTGAAGATTACGTCGATCGGTTCGGTTCTTTAAAGTAAGAGATATATGTCGGAGTGCAGCCTATATTAAGTATAGTTTAAGAATACGTGCATTCTCTTAATTTATTCGTATTTTTTTCTACTTTTAGTTAGTTGGAGAAATGGTAATTACCTGTGTAACTTTAATCGTCCTACAAATCATAACGACTTTTGTGCACGAAACATCTGGTCACGGATATGAAGCGTAAGTAAAAGTATCCAGCAAATTCTATTCATAGTCTATAAGTTGTATATAAATTTAATGTATCTCAACCACATAAGTAATAATATAAGTATTGATGGAGAACTTTACTTTAGAAATATTTTAATCTGAAAAAGAATTTTTTTAAATTGAAATTTTAAGTGAAATAACATTGCGATATTAAATATCAGATTTTATATGACAAGTTTATGGTGAATGTTTTTGGAAATTAATTAAATCGAATTGCAGAGGATCTACCTCTGAACAGTTTCTGACGCAAGAATGATTCCAAGGTGAATCTGTTTGAGCGATATTTGAGGGATTAGAAAGATGTGGAAGAATTTCATGAATTACCTCTGAGAGTTTTTGTATAGTATATTGCAAGGTCTGGAGTCTTGGATTATCTGAATTATCATGAAAGAGATTGAGTTAGTAGATAACATATTCATCGTACGGAACCCTCTCCACGTGAGTTCAACTCGCACTTGTCCATTTTTTTTATTTATTTTCAACTGTTCCGTGCAATTGAAGCAAGAGCTTTCCTACCTAACATCGTAACGGCTAGTAATTTAAAAGGTTCTTCGCTAACGTTTTTATCCCCTATCTTAAATTTAATTTAGTATTTTACCTCGGACGGTAAATCCATAATCCATGATTCCAGTTCAGTCGAATAAAACAAATAAAATTCTATTTCAGAAGTAGATCTTTGAAACGATTTTTCATATTTTTCAATTTTCCACCATAAGTTTTTTTTATAGCCGAGCAAAACTTAATGAATTAATGAAATTTGTACCATTTGGACGAGAATAAATTCTATCCGGAAAAGGTTGCAATCTATTTGGAAATGGTTGCAATCAATTCGAATATGGTTGCAATCTATTCGGACAAGGTTTCAATCTATCCGAAAAAGGTTGCATTTAAACTGAAAATGGTATATATGCAGGGTGGTCCGGAATTGATGGTACAAATTCAAAGGGCTGATAGTAGATCTAAAATGCAGTCGAAAACTTCAGATGACTATGGGCCGAATTCTGCTTTGTTTTCGAGATATGGTGGATTTTATGTTCTCCATGAATTCAAGTACCTTGACTTACATTTTTGCCCATATTAAAAAGAATTCATACATTTGCCTGGAAATAACTTTAGTAACTTGGGCATATTTTACTACTTTAGAAAACTGAGCCCTAACCTTCTTCAGCTTTGGATATACCAATCTAACAGTTCTCCTGTTTGTCCTGAATACTACTAATACCTTGTTCAATTTCAGCGACTTCTTGTTTTCTTTTTGGGTTGTGATTCTTATTTATAGAGAAAAATAATTTGAAATCACTCAACACTAAATTTTTATGGATACATGGGATTTCATAGTCCATTTCAGGTATACTGGAATATACCAAGTTTCATGTGCCACCGATACAACATTCCCATACAAAATGTCACCCACCAGTACGGCATCATCCAAAATTTCAATGATGAATTCAGAGGCGACAAGTTGGCTATTTTATACGACCCAGGAAAATTTCCGGCAATCTTACAAAATTCCTCATCAAAGAAATTTTTCTTCAGAAATCAGGGAGTGCCTCAGGAGGGAAGTCTATTCGATCATTTACAAACATTCGAGCAGCACGTTAACGAGCTGATACCGGATCGTAACTTTTCCGGGGTAGCTATAATCGACTTTGAATCGTGGCGACCTGTATATCGTCAAAATTTCGGTACACTACAACCATACAAAGATTTATCTTTGTACATAGAACGCAAGAAGCATCCAAGGTGGCCAGATCGCCGACTAGAAAAAGAAGCCACTAAAAGATTTGAGGCCGCAGGACGACAGTTTATGGAAGAAACGTTATGGTTGGCGCAAAAATTACGTCCAGAAGCAAGTTGGGGCTACTATGCGTTTCCTTACTGCTTTAATGGACGAGGAGGCAGCGTAGAAGCTTGTCCCGGCAATGTCAAACAGGAAAACAACGGGTAAGGGATGGGGTAATTGCTTCGACTTATGTTGGAAAATTTTACATTACAGAATTCAGTGGTTGTTCGATTCTTCTGATATTCTGTTCCCGTCAGTATACATGACTGAACAGATTGCGCCCCAACACCGTATCCCAATGGTTCGGGGAAGAATTGCTGAAGCCATTCGACTTTCCAGGCAAGTGCGCGAAGAGCCTCGACCACGAGTTTTTGTATACCACCGATACGTGTACACAGACACACTTCGCTATATAAGTGAGGCAGACACTTATGCTATTTTGCATGCCATAAAGCAATCTGGAGCAGACGCGGTAGTACTTTGGGGCAGCTCAAGTGATCTCAACTCGAAGTGAGTAGTGTTGGTATTACACCAAATATGGTATTACGATTTTCTTTTCATTTCAGAGAGAAGTGTATGAAATTCTACGATTATTTGGTAAATTCTTTGGGACCAGTAATGGGTTCGCTGCAGCCTTCGTACCACGTGAAGTTAGTGAATCCAGACAGCGAAGTTTAGTGCCTCGTACACCTGTTCTTAGCGCTTTTGTGATGATTTTATATTGTTTTATTGTTGATAATACAATTTATTTATTTAATGCATTTTGACACTTTAATCTTCGGCCCATAAACCTATACTCTTTCCTATTCCATAAAATTGTGGAATTATTAGGACAACAGCTACTTGGCGGTTAAATATGAAACACATCTGAGAGAAGACACAAAATGACTTACTTCCTTATAGACTGAGACAGCTCCCAGGTCAGCTGTTCCATAGAGTCTCCAATGTCAAGGACATAGTCGAGGAATGGGTCTTAAAAGAACACCAAAATCAGTGGGGGAATATGTCACCATGTTAACAGCCTAAGAGGGGAAAACCTCTAAACGTGGAGCGAGCAACACTTAGGTGGTTAGTTTCTTTTACTGGGCTTTGGATATTATCTCAAAAGAATGGGGATCTACTGAGATGGCCAGAGCAAATTGTATGCAACTACCCGATCTTGACGAGCAGGAGGATATCTGTCACTGGCTGCCCCTTGTGTAGCATAGAACAGATGAGACGTCTCATTTTAAAGTTATAAAAATAAAAATATTATAATAGAAATTAGTCGAATAACGAACACTTTTTAGGTAAAATCGCGTGCTTAAATGCAAGGTAAAACCATTTAGGTGTCTGCTCATCACTTGTAACTTCTTAATTACCCAGAGAAAAACGCGACAATTCCGTAGATTAAATCGATTTATAAAAACGGATTCGTTGTGTTAATCATTGTGATTCCCTTGTTTTACACAAGAATCTCATTAGCACTAATCACGCAAGGATCATCCTTTTCCTGCTGCTAAATAACCGTACGCAGGCATTTGTAGGTTAGTCCTATTAAGGTAAAGTTTTTAAAATTCTCGTTGCGAAATGGATTTCTTTAAGGGGTTATATAAGCGAAAAAGTCTGGTGTTAAAGAAACGCTTGGCTTATTTTTTAGACAACACAGACATCAGTGGCATTCGTTTCCTGAGTGACAAATATGGCACCCCTGCGAAGTAAGTGATTCATTCGATCGTTACTTGACTTTATGCAAATTATCATATAATTTTAGGATATTTTGGGGAATTGCCATAATTACTTCATTTTTGGGAATGCTGGAGATTTTTCAATTAACATTACAAAGATTTCACAACGACGACATTAGTATTAGCGTAGATACGGCTTTCCTACATTGGGAGAGTACTTTTCCGGCTGTTAGTATTTGCTTACAAAAAGGTAATGAATCTACGGTTCGTACATTCGTATGGATATCATAGCTTAGCTCATCCTTTCAAGGTAAGCAAGCGAGGACTCTGACCTCATACATTAGACAGCAGAAAATCCCTCATTCCGGAGATGTAGTTTCATTTTCAAAGTTTGTTCATCGTATGCTCTTTTTAACACCAAGTTCCATGAAACTCGTTGGAAACGAGTGCGAAGGGCTAAACGAAACATGTGGACTAGACTTTAAATTTGTTAGAGAAAAGGTACGTGTTTGGTTTTATTTGTTACAACAAAAATCCAAATTTAAAAAGCTGTGCTATAATCCGATATCGAAAAAGAAAAAGAAATTGTTATCACATTGGAGACAAAACTGATCATTAGAAGTTATTATTCTCTATGTATTTGCTACAGTTAGTTGTATAGGACTTTTATGCTATCCTGAGCTTCCGGTCACCGACTTAGGCTATTGTCACACACATTCTGAATTTACACTAAGGTGAGATACCCAGCTCTGCTGTGAGATTCATAACAACTGAATTTTAGATTACGAATTCAGAATATGTAGCGTGACACTAGTCTTAGAAGATTTTCTTTTGAAATTACCCATCTATAAGTGTTGTCTACAGTTCCTCGTAGTAATAAAAGACTTACCAAGAATACCAAGTTGGTAGGTTCTCTGTCTTGTAGCCACCAAGCACATGTCTTATGTTTTCGGGTCCCGCATTGCAAAGTTTACAAGTATCAAACTCACTCATCTTCTGCACGCGATGTTACTGGGGAAAAACCCTTGAAATTGTTGATCTAAACTCGAACCTCCTGAAATTTAATGGATCTCTACCGTATTCATGAAGATAAATCATAAAACCTTTTGCTTCCCATGTTTTTGCCAAGTAAAGGATTTTGTTACCACTATGTCCTGTCCAGAAACGCGGATCCAGACGACCTTGAATCTGTTACCTTTAGTGCCCCTTTTGACGAGGAAGTTTTTGCGTCCGATGCTCGCCTTTTCAGGTGAGGTTGCATGTTTTGTGGTATTACGATGGCCCATTTTCCGGATATAAGAAGGGCACCTTACGGTCTGAGAATTTCAATTTAGATTCAAATTCTGCGTGTCGTAGAAAAATTGAGGTTGCGTTTAACGATTGTGTTCGCTTTGTTTACAGTTTAACACATTACGACCATGTTTCAATTTGTCAGGTGAAGTCTTCTTGGATGCTCTTTGGACACTTACCTCACCATTAAATTGTTGATATTACTGCACAAACTCCTTACCACCAGGAAGCCTCGTTATTTATTTGAACATTTGAAATTTCTTCGATCCCAACGTGAAATTTTGCTGAAATTGCCCAGGCAATTATTCAGGTTTTAGGTTTTCAAACCCCTCTGCTCTCAACTACCTATAAATATATGTATATAAATTTCAAACCAAACCAAATTTTATCACAATACTAATTAAAAAAAAATCCAAAGTTCCTTACACGTTCCTGCAAAGACATTGTAACAGAGATTCGATTTAATGGAAAATTATACGAGAATTGTGAAGACATCTTTAAATTGCATCGCACTGAAGTTGGTATCTGTTTTATTGCCAACAGCATAGTTGACTAGTAAGCACCCAAAATATGATATTTTCTTGAATGAACATCCTTAAATTGGACCCATTTCAGTGATCTTGATGTTTCCAAAGTTCCCATCAAATTCACAAGAGAAACAAAAGACCGCACCTTGAGGTTTCGACTAAAAGAAAACAGTTTTTGGAAATATATGGTAAATGGAACAGCCTAGATATTTTGTAAGCCTTTCTAACTACTCTACTCTAGATCCATGTACACAGTCCAGAGGATTTCCCAATTAATGCCGGCAAGTTCTCTGTGTTGCTATCATCTCAAGCAATGGAGTTCCTATACCTGATAGAGGAAATTATCAATGAGGATGGTGTTAGAGCTACAAATATAAAACATCGAAATTGCAGATTTCCAGATGAAATACTGCCTGGTTCTGGATATCATTACAGGTAGGTAAAGTGTAAAGTAAAGTACCTGCTAAACTAAGGAAGAGTTAAATGGAAATCCAAAGGAGATCTCGCTGCCTTATTATTATCTCATATAAGTGCTTTCAACTAACGCAAGCAATGATCTTATTTTTTCTTCTATATTTTCAATTGTATTTAAGTATCTAATTCTACTATCGTTGAAAAAATCAACTGTTTACATATTCCCACATTTTCTGTGATATTATTTCAGTTTTTCAACGTGTATGAGTGATTTGAGGATAAGATTAGAACTTAAACTGTGCAATTGTACACTGTTTATTTCTCCTTACAAATGTAAGTAAATGTAACACACTCAGTCCATCCAATATTAAAATATTTTTCTAGATATAGACAAGTACTGCAATATTGAAGGAATGAACTGTATAGTGAAAGGTAAGGTACCTAACTTATAGTCCGCAAAAATTTTGTCTAAACCAGGCAACTTATTAGAAATCTCTGTTGAAAGATAAAAAATGTACAGAATTAAAGATGATTTTTGGAACAATATTTGAACATGTGGGTGTTTAAAAATAAGCATCCAAGATATTAAGTGTTAGCGTAATTTTGACACCAAATGTCAAACGTTAATATCCTTCCTCGCCAGTAATTTTGCATAAAATCCGCTTTGAAATTATTAAAAGTGCAATTATCTGCAATTATCTATCTACATTTGGAGTAACTAATTTTAAACTTTGCTTTCCTTATTCGCACATTAAAGAAAAATTTTACTTATTTTTTAACATATAATTTTTCAATAACTGCTTATTTCTGAGATTTCTTGTTAATTTATGAAATAGCTTTCGTGCAGGCTGCATGAGCCGTTCTAGATCATGGTTTCACTGTAGTAGATACGCCTTTTTAAGTGGACTTAATAACTTATTGGTTCTGAATAGCTTGGAAAGTTTTGATCAGTAGTTAATCCCGACAATTTTTCAAAAATGGCTGAATAAAGATCATTTACCGGTCACTTTTATGCTCTTCATTTGATTTGGTCAAAGATATTACATCTAGGACTTCCGTTCGGCGCGTCGTAATAAAGCTAAGAATACTAAAATAAAATCATCCGGAAATTGAGTGCATTCTTAACGAGCTGACCCACAAGTCGGTCATGAAAGATCTCTTAACGTCTATCAGCCAGACGACCTCAACACTAAAAAAAAATCCTCCGCTATTATTTGAACTGAGGTTGTTTATATATAACGCAAATAATGGTAATAGGATCCATACCCTTCTTTTCCTCATCCATATCATCATCGTGACGACTTTCTCACACACTATACTTTTATTTTGCATGTTATATAGTATAAATCAGTTCTGACAAAGTTATATTTAATATAAAATAGATATAAATATTGACACCACCACTCTTCACGAGTTTTAATAATATTTATTACCTTTTATTCATTCATGCAGCCAAAATTAGGTCGAGGATTAAAGATTTACAGTCTTCTCCGGCAACTGCCTGCCTACCATCCTGCATTGAACAAGGAATTTGGGAAATTGGGTAAGATTAATAAGAATTTTTTGAAGTAAAACTAATATTTTCCTTTAAAGAAATGCACACAATTTGGATTGCTTCATTTTAAATAGTCTCAAATTACAAAATTATCAAATTGCAGTTGTCTAAGAATTTTGACTCATTACCGGGAAGTTTATCTCAATCTTAAATCTCATTTTTTAATTGATATTACATATAAAGGCTAACGAAAAATGAAATGTAAGGCTTAAATAAAGGTTTTCGGGTACTATAAGACTAGGGAGGAGATCTAGGTAGAATTTGACAGGAAAACTATAAGTGATAAGTTTAGGATGAAGAATTACGAAATTTTCAATCACAGTTTGGTATAATTGTGGCTGGATCTCTGTGATATAGCATCTAATCTCATCCTTCATGGTTTGGGTGTTTGTGTACTTGCTGACATAAACTTTTGACTTCAAAAATCCCAAAGAAAGAAGTCCTAAAGCGTTAAGTCGAACGATCCAGGCGGCCAATTCTGGTGGCTGAAAAAGTTGATTACATAACCAGCGGATGTCTCGTGTAATAATCCCATTGTTTCACGTGGTGTGTGGCAAATGGCACCGTCCGGTTGGAACCATATGTCTTCAAGATCCATATCATCCATATGAGACACAAAAAACTCAGTTATTATGCCCCGATACCGCTCACTATTGACTGTTTATGCATTCCCAGCAGTGTCTTCGAAGAAAAATGGTCCGATGATTCGTCCAGCCTAAAATCCATACCTAATAAGTTTGGAATACATTGTCTTCACATAAAACACATGTGGGTTTTCGTCACTCTAAATACGATAATTTTGCTTATTTACGAAGCCATCAACATGAAACTGGGCCTCATCGTTAAAAGTGATTTTGTTGGAAGACTCACCGTTGGCTTGTTGTTGTTCAATTACCCAATTGACGAAATCTCTTCGCTGTGCATGGTCTGCAGACTTGAATTGTTGAGTCAACTGGATTTTGTAGGCATGAAGACGCAAATCTTTCATCAGAATACGCTGCAGAGTACTTCTTGAAATGTTGCATTCTTGAGCACGATGCCAAACGGATGTTGGAAAATTTTAAATACTGATACCGCAATAGTGCCAAGAGAATAGGTGTACATTTTTATATTTTCGTAAATCAAAGTCAAACGGAGTGTCGAAATTAAAAGAATTTAAAATGAAGGAACAAATTGTTGAATTTATGAGGGAAGATAATTTCATGCATAATATAAATTTTACAAAAAAAACGATTTTTTTAAAAAAGAAACAAAGGAAGAATGAAAATATTACAATTTAACGCTCATCCTTTCATTCATACTCAAATCAAATCCTTTCCTTCGGGCTATAAAAGACCCATAGGAATAGAACTTAGGAAAATTAACAGGAGCTTCACATTCTTTTAGAGCAATGTAATCACTTCTACAAGTTTCAGTAAAAGTAAAAATTAAATGTAATAATACAAAAATATAAAAGCAAATATAGAAAATAATATAATGCCGGGGTGGGGCTAATAATGTCAGGAATTTGATATAGTTTTTGTATTTATTGTGCTATACTATTCCTGGCAAACACAATTGGTTTTTAGCAAATATTTCTACACAGTGACATGTATGAAAGTAAACATGTTATAGATATATATAGATAGATATATAAAATACCGTATTTTAACAGCGAAATCTGTATGGGAAATAGAAAACCGATTTCAATGGGTCAATTTTGACCCAACGATAGGATAAGGGTTAAAAACATTTTTCAATTAAACCTTAAGCATAGAGCAATTATCAAGTAGAGATACGACTTACCAGAAAATCTCTGCAAGCTGCTCTGAATTTCCATTTCTCGATAGACATTTCTTTATGACCTGAACATATTTTCCCTTACAAAGTCTTTGCAAGAACCTTCAGTTCCATGGAAATGACTTTCTTCCTCCAAAAGTGTATATATCAAACTGTCACTAAACTAATAAAAGAGAGGGAAGCTAACTTTATTATATTGAACTAGGTATTTACCAAATTACATTAAACATACATATTTCAATAACCAATTTAAAATTTAATTCACAGGCAAAACACACTAAAAAATGATCACACTGGAGTAGTAGTTGTTGGAATTTTAAACTTACCCACCTTAAGATACCAACGTCAGGTGGTCAAAACGACCCTAGACCTCGTAGGTATGATGAATTCAGTTTTAACTTTTCAATTTTTATTAAATCTCAAATTTCCAGTTGCGATTGGTGGAGTTGCGGGGTTATTTTTTGGAGCTTCAATTTTAAACATTGTGGAATTTATTTACATTTGGTTTATTCGAAAGTTTTAAAAAATATCACCAACTGCTTTTGCTTACGGCTAAAGAATATATTAGTGTTCTAAAGAATCGCATCCTTGTGCTCCTCACTATTTGAAGGCTGCAATTTGCCGAGCTCAAATAAACTCTCCCTGTAATATTAAAGAAAATTATAAATTATTGGTGTTTTTGGCGAAATAAATTTCTTCAAGAAAATTCTAATTAATATTATTTAACGTACTCAGGTAAGTCTTCCGAAAGAATATCCACTCCTTTCGTGCAATTTATCGAACGCGTTACGTCACTCTTTCTGATAATTTGGATAAAATCTCCTTGAAGTGAAATTTCATAATTGTCCTTTTCCACTTGAATCTAGTCATGAAAATTATCAAAAAAAAACTAAAATATAAAATAAATCAAAATCATTTACCACCGGTTTTGGAGCTTTTGAAAAAGCCTTTTTCCTTAAATTGTATCTTCTGGCACGAATACTACCGGATGTAGTGCTCGCTGTTTGAGATTTTTCAGTTCCTACAGCAGAATCTTTTTCTGGCAAAAGGATTTTCTCAATTTTATTGAAACTCTCCTTAAGGTCTTTGAAAAAGTTTGTATTCGTTAAATTTTGATTAAACTCATTTTGTTTGCTCATCATTTCCTTCATCTCATTATAACCGTCCTCTAAATCTTCGAACGCCGATAGCAAACCTGTATTTTCTTGGATGATATCTTGTAAGTCTTGACCAATGACCTTCTCAGCACCGACAAATTGCGAAGAAGTTTCAGTGTCTTCTTGTTCATAAAATTTCTCAAACCCGTAATTAATGTCCTTAAAAACGAAGCTTGAAGAAAATAAATAAAAGTATTCAATAAATGTAACGATTATTTATTTATGTTATACTGCAGATAGAGATGAGTAAATCACGCTATGTTCTACTGTTGTAAAATTAAAAAACGAGGCACAAATAAGATTAAATCTTACAACATTTCTTCCGCCTAAGGTCGCACGCGGAAATGTCGTAGTAGGAAATAAACATCATGAGATTCAATCTTGGTTCTACTCTAGTGATTAGATTTCCCAGCACTATGGCCCACTTTAGTTCCCTTAGCGAGGTGATGATGTGGTGGGTGTGTGCAAAAGTATTTTTTCGTGTTTACTGAAAGAATTGAGTTTTAAATTTTCTCTTGTATTTATGTTTTACACATAAATAAAGATTTAGTAGCACAACCTATGAGTAGTCTCAGAGAAACACGTCCTTGTCATCGAAAACCCGACCCTAAAAAAGCAGTGCGAAGAGAGCAGATTGGAGTTTCTGGATAAGCTGATTGAGTAGTTGGTGCCGCGTGAGGAGAGTCTTGGTTTTGTGGTGACAGCGCAGTCGAGGAGGTTGTATTTCACCTCGGCGGGTCTGTTCAGTTTGTTGGGTACTAAAAAGGACACGGCAGCGGTATGTGATGGTATTAAGTCAAATAAAATCAAGGGTCATCCAAATGAATGCCTGATTAAACTAGTCGAAAGCCTTAATCTTACTTTGGTGAGCCGAGTGCCGGATATTGAAAGGGAGGTAAGAATAGTTCCGACACCCAAAAAAAAGCCACTGTAATGGGGGGAGGTGGATGTTTTAGGCCCTTATCCTTGCTGCCGGTCCTTACAAAATTAATAGAAGGTCTGATTACACCCTTGTGCATTAAGAATAGTCGAGATTGCATGAAAACATCCGGCGTGAGCCATAAACTCGGGCGTCGACTTCAAAAGCTCCTTATAGAGGAAATTCGGAGTCAGCCTAGAAGGAAAAAAGTACTAACTATGGAAAGCTCGAGTCCATCAACCGCATTATATTTTGAATTTGTGGTATAATTTTCTTGGGTGTATTTTGAAATACTAATACACCAATTTATTAATATTTTTAAATTCTAATCTAATGCTAACCCAGTAGTTACGTGCCTTGCATGCCGGTGTGGAAGCTTAATCCTGTCGAGAAATGCGCCTTCTGGACTAGTATGCAAACTCAATAAAGTAACATTATATCATTTAATTAACACATGCTGTTTCTAATGCTACGAACTACATATTTTATCGTGGAAAAAAAACCTAGTATGTAATTGAATTAACTTTGTATACTATCTTTATAAAACTTCAAGTAAATAAATAAATAAAATCGATGGATTTTTAAAAATATTCCACTTGAAAAAGCACCACTGAAACAAGAAAATTGTAAACATTTTTGAGGATGGGATAGCTAGTAAACTGCTAGCATTTAAAAATTTTTTAGAAGGGTTGTGATCTGACGGTAAGACACCAATCTGGACATGTTCCTGGCCTGGACTGTCATGGCATGGACAATCACTGAGGCGTCCAAAAATCTTCCAATTTATTAACTTGCGATACATTAAATTTAACTGGCCTACTTGCTAAAGTCTGCATCCACAGCAACACTATTAAATCCTTGTGGTAATATTTGATCCCGTTTGTCACTGAAAACCCAACTGGCAACAAAATTATCGAATGGGGCTATAGTAATATCGCCTCTTGATAACATCAATGTTTTCCTGCTAAGTCCACAAGTAACATATTCTGGCATAAAAAATCCGTAATCGGAATGAATTCATCGACGTAGGTAACAATAGACTGCTAGGGAACCACCGAAAGAAGGTTACGTGCAAAGGAACCAGTTCACCGTAGAAGGTTTTGAATCATCAGCTTCTCAAATGATGGAAACCCCAGCTCTGGTATTCACTGAAAAGTGAAGTTTAGAAAATTGTAATGAGGAAACTGAGAAGACTCTTGTTTAATCGTCAACGAAAGGGCGTCAAATCGTTATTTTCTT
>QYTT01082228.1:57694-104522 GCA_006980735.1 Dasypogon diadema
AGGTATACCGCCGGGTATCTGTGTATGCATCTTACTTTTGATTCCTTTGATTCTATACGAAGACTATATTTTCTGCAACATTTATAGCATATGTCGAAGGAAGCTTAACAGGCTTTTAATATCTGTGTGCGGTACATATTTGAACTCTGTCGTTATGGTCATGTGTCTACTTTTCTGGACAAATTTTCGGATGTCAACTAGATACCTACTTCAACTTCCTGTGTCATGACGTACAAAATCTTTAATCTTTAGCTCCTGGTTACCTTAGGGTACATGTTGGACCCCTTTCTTTTCGACGTACGCAATTTCTACTGCTACCTAGATATCGTACTTTATTTAGTTCTCGCTACTTTTTTATCCACGGTATCAGAGTTTGGAATAATCTTCTCCTACATACTCTCATGACTACACGCCTTGATGCCTTCAAGACGAAAGCGTTAGAATATTTTCAACAATCATGATTGGACCAACTGTATCGATAAAATCTTAAAGTTTTTTGAATACCAATTTTTTACACTTGCTTCCCCGCCACTATTACAAATATTTGTTTTACTAATAACGCTTTCATCTTCTATACCTGACAGTCAAAACTATGCTATTGTAAAATTTGATTACTTTTAACATATATTTTTTCATTATTGCTATTTTGGTGAACTCCAAAATGCTTTGAATTTCATTATTGTTTTTAAAGAGACCTGTTACAAAATCAGTCGCACATTCATTATCCTTTATTAGCTTTTACCATTTTTCCAGTTGTTGAGTTGTACAATAAAATTTCATGCTAAAAATTATGGATTAACTTTTGCAATATTTGTCAGATTATACTTCCCACCTTCCTCTTTCCCCTAAGCTGTTCAGGGGGTTATTTACAATATTGTGAGTTTTCGAACCGAAACTACATGTTCAAAGCATAATTTCTCATATCATATTTCATTCTAACTTTGTCAAATTCAAGTCTTTAGGTGTCTAACTAATACTAATTTCAGATAAAAAAAAGAAAAATAATTTTACAAATACATATCTTAAATATTAGCGGCTCTAAAAATTCTATCTTAGAATATTGTAGTAGAATAGCCTCCCTGATGTGCATCATAAGGTTGTCCCGTGAGCTTAAGCAACACTTAAAAAACAGACTTGGCTCAAAAAAAAAAAAACAACCATCAAAATACCCTACTGGAAATTATTAATATAATAATAATTATAATATGATGTGTTATGTTTTCGACCCTGGATAGCGTTATTGATACTAATTAAAGTAGCGTAAGCAGTTGATTGCACTAAAAACGCGTTTTTCTCGAAACAATCGGATTTTTTGATATTTCAGTTATATTTTTTATAGCACTTTAAAAGTTTGATTATTGAGCGAAAAAATCGATCGTATTTAATTTTCAAATGGTTGCTACTTTCTTAATTTTCAGTATTTTTAAAAATTCTTACGCTACATTGTCGATAATCTATATATTAAAAAAAAAGCTCCCGGTTCCGTATTTCAGCCACTTTTTTTATATGGAGTTTCATCGAGCTTTTCTAAAAATTTTATAATGGAAACACTAATCCGCAACAGTTCGGGGTTGTGTTCATTACTTTGGGTTTGCGTTCCTGGGTAGCTTTGGTGTTAAGTTCGGTGTTTGCCACCGATAAGTATGTAATACATGGATTTATTGGAACTTTTTTCATTATTTTGCATGGTAAAATATTTTGCAAGTGTCTTTTTACTGCTTGCTTGCATGGGAGGATTAGGCCTACAGGGGATACCTATGAAAAAAACGCGCTTTGAAATTTAAAGTGCAAATTGAGGGAACATATAAAAACGTTGTGTCACTCATATACCTTCAATATGTGCAATTGCACAGGGATCTCCTAGTTTATTCTAATTTGATTTGAGCAAAACAAAATATTTCAACTTTGGTGTCGTAATTCCTCTCGGAGCTTGCAGTAGTGCGGCGGTGTTTCTAAAAAAACAGGACTACATTTTAGTTTATAAGAAATAAAATTTGCAAATTTTTCAAATAAAAATTTGAGGATATAGGACTCAAGTGTTTACTTAACAACCTGCAAAATGCCCGAGAAGATTTCATCAATGTGCGTTCGAGATATTTGGCTTTGAAGATCACCTACTTTTTTAGATCATTGAAGATCAGATTTCCAAACGACAAAATTATTGATTTTTGTTGAATTTATTGGAAACATTTTTGCCTATCCTTTTTCTTCCCCAATTATAGCAAGATGCCCGTTAATGTGGCAATAGCAGAAGACTGCCTTTCAACTCCCCATTGCCTTCAAACTTGGCTTAAAGCATCTTTGGGGGAAGAGCGGCTCACTGCCCTCGCTTTGATGCATATGCATGCAAATTATGTGTAATAGATGTGAATTTCATTTCTGACTTTTTACGATATTGCTTTTCCCATGGCCACAACGAGGCCATGACCCCGCCCCCAAATCGAAAACCCGGATGTGTCCCTGATTCTAAGCCTACAGGATGATTTCAGTCCTGCGGCGTAATGCTTATGTACCTTCTTAGTCAGTCCAAAGAGGTGAGAAAATAATTTCAGACTGAAATTCATTATTTTTCTGTGTATTGTCCTGCACTACAGCCTCCTATTACTGGTGAAATTTCCGCACCCACACACAGTAGTGCATTTCAAAATCCTGAAAACATCCCACAAGGGAATAATGATTTCGCCTGAAGGTTGAAATTAGTGCTGAAACAAACTGCCTGCACACAAAGAGTCCTGAAACGGAAAATTTCTCCAGCTCGAAGGATTATCAGAACATTGTCTAACCTAAAAAGTGAAAACTTCTGATGCTTCCAAGTGGCCTTCTTGCTATAGCTCTTTTACAACTTTTCAGGCTTATCCTTTGCCTTTAATCTCCTTTTTAACAATTCATTCGCTTTCATCACTTCTACCCTCTTAAAACGGATAATCATTCGGGGGGAGGTGCGGTAAGTCATCTAAGCTGGAAACTCAATCCAATTCCCATCCACATCCACCCCCAGCAGCCATGAATTCTGCTCTGTGTAGTGAGTGATGCCATTTGATCCACCACAGACAAAAAGTGTGGAGTACTGTTGGGAGCCCATATCGCATCGGATGAATGAACGCCAGAGCTCCAGTGAAACCCCATCTAAACCGCACAACTATCGCCACCAGCAGCAGTTTCACTGAAAATTCAGTAATTTACCGTTACGTGGCTGATGTCTGTGACTGTGTGTAGGAGATCTGTGTCGATGGCTGTTCACACCAGGAGTGCCCCTCACCCGCTACCGTAAACCAGCAATCCAATTCGCCAATCGACCCTAACATCCCCAAGCTAACCACAGCACAAGCAGAGAGTACGGTCCGTACTGAGTGAATCATGTTGCGGGGCTGGGGGCGGGGGAGTTGATTTAACCACCAGGGAACGAAGAATGCCACAAGAGCTTCGAACATCCGGTCGGGTGGTGGCACAAGTGGAAGCGAAAATAGCTTGCTTGGCCTGGGTGGGTTTGGACGAATGTTTTATGTGGATGACTGTGCCATGTCCTCCTAGAAGCTACAGAGCTTTGCTAGACTGGCTGCGGCCACTGTGTACAGGAAGCCGTAGATGGATCAACCGGCAATTGGATACCGCACCTCTAGCCCCCCAGCACGACAGTACGCTCGTCCTCTTAATGGGGTTCCTGGCTGGGTGGTGATTGAATGGAGCTCGTTTCTCCCTCGTCCGTTAGGAACAGATTCACTCGACCGGAGGGACAATTGACGTTCGGGTCTTCTTGATGGCCGGCGTGTGTACCTGCTTATTGGCGATTTATTCGGGTCCGTTCATCTAACTTTCTTGCAGACCAGCGGAAATGACACGTCAACTAAAGAGAACACCCCACCCAGGCAGGTCATTAGCTGGTGACATGTCACTCTTGTGGTTCGTACGGGGCTAGGTGTCAACCGACAGCCAACGAGACATTTTTGATACGGTTCATTTAATGGCGAGAAGGAAAGCATGACTGGTGGCATGTGGGGGGAAATCTTTAAGGAGACTAATTGATGTTGCCAGGAAATTAGCTTTTGGATGGTTTGCAGAAATGTAAGTCGGGGACTTTATGGTTAGCCAAATTAAGATGGAGCCATTAACACTGCTGAGGGATGGAAATAGTAAAAGTTTTGCGTTGTGGTAATAATGCTTCTGGTGAGGGCACTAGCAGTGGGTTCTCCGGTGAAAAGCACTACCTACGTGCCCACTCCCAGTCATTATTATACCAGCAAGTGATATGATATATGCAGGAATTTCTGTATTTTGCGGAGGACAAGCGTGGATCTAAGGATAAGAGTTAGTCGAGGTTAACGAGTAAATCCGACCAGGGCTTTTCACCCGAACTTTCACCCTTTAAACTCTGATCAATTAAGGTCTGTACACCTTACAGTCGTCTGTCTGTGACGAAAATTATCCTAGAGCAAGTTTTCACCAGTCGACAACATAAAACGTACGAAGCTCTCCTTTTACAATGACAAACACCACCACAAATAGGCTACTTTGGGGGTTATGTGATAGATGAATTTCAAGCATCTTGTGGCTGTTCATTCTGGTCAAGTGGCCAAGCCATCATAGAGCCCGCATAAAGATGAAATTTACAAAATGTTATTGTGTTCTTCAGCAAGTGAAAAGTGAGAAAAACAGTGGCCCTAGAATAGAGCTCTGTGTGTAGTCGGTAAAAAATTTGACGACAAACCACTACATTTTACCATCTGTATTCGACTGGAAAGGTATAGAGTTGCAAGTTTATACACAGAATTTTGAAAATCCAAAGTTATTTTTGAGCTTATTATTGATATGTTGATATCTTCTGATGAAAACATACGGTATATACCTTCTAAGAGGAGTCGTTTCGGAATGAAAATGTTTGTCGTATGCGAAAGTCTATTTTTGTCAAAACACTGGCAGGAATACAGACTATGGTTAAAATGATCATCAAGACCACGACTTGTATCGCCCTTGAATATTCTCACGAGGTATTAGGCCAGGAATATAGTATAGAATGTATTTGGATAACTGATACAGTAGCATAAATCTTGCAGAAAAACTTTGTTCTTGTAAGACCAACAACAGATTTGATACTCCTGCAGATATGAAAACAACTTTCTTAACGAAAGGACTACACATTACAAGGTATAATAACAAAATAATGGTATTGGAATGGCAGAATAAACGGAATATACTGCTTCTCAGTACAATTCATGGTGCCACAAAGAAACGGCGAAACCTGAAGTGTTACTTAATTATGGGAAAAGGTGGGTAATGTGGACAGAAGAGATGGCATATATTTGCCATTTATAATTGGTTTAGACCCTAACAAATTATCATTTATAAATATTCGCAGCTGACCTTCAAATCTGTAGGTTATCCCACTATCTGCAATATTTTAGCACCGCACGAATAGCGAGAAAAAAGCTTTAAAAAACCCTCACATATAATCTACACTACAATAATATAATAAGAATGCAGCGTTTGTCTGTACATCAATTTATTTTCCACAATATTGAAAAGAGCGATAGAATGTGAGCTTCCAACACGAAATACACAATTTTCAGGAGTTTTATCTGTTTGTTTGTTGGTTCGAAAAAGATTGCCACGAAAACATCAGGCCCGGGTTTAAAGAAATTTTTGACTGTTTTAGAGTCAAGATCTTGGGAAGTAATCTGCACTTTATTTTATCTCAATTCATTGAGTAGAAACGGATTTCTGCTAATATTATGATTGATAAATTGTCAATATAAACTCCGCCACCTGCGCGGCAGGATTACAGGATTTACGTAGCACACCAGTCTGCACTTTGTTTCATCTCAAGAACTACACAGGTTCTGAAAAAATCGAAGAAAATGATAATTATCCAAGGGAGGTGAGGAGGGGTAACAAAAGTTCACCTGAACATACATGCACCATTCGATTGGAATAATCCACATTTCTTGACATTGCCCACATCCACGACAAACCTATGGAATGATTGTCCGAGCATGCTATTCTGATCCCTAAAAGTGGCCAGGCTACCCTTATTAATGACATGTTATTCAGGTCGTTTGAAGGTGCAGAAATGGTATACAAATTGATAAACTCAGTGGTAAGCAAAGAAAACGCTGTCCACTATCGAGTGGATTTTCTAAACTTTTTCAGGCTGCCGGATCTCCTAATCCATAAATTTACCACGAGAGTGAGTGCTTCAGTGATATTGCTGCGGAATCTGTAGTCACCGAAGATTTGTAATGATATTAGGCTGACAGTAAAAGCTCTGAATGGCAATGATATCGAGACCACATAATTTTTACCGAATGTTCTCGAGAGGATTCAGTATTTCTACAACGTATGCCCTTAATATCATTTGACTTCTCCGCTGAGATTACAGACGATTACTATAAACAAACCTTACAGACGAACGTTAAAATTGGTTGGGATCGACTTGAGGGACGGCTGCCTCTCAAACGTTCAGTGGATATATTTAATTTGTTTATTTCAATTAATTCCTCGTCGAAATCCATTTTTTTAAATAACCCGTCACCGAGGACAAAACACTCACTTTTTAACCTTCTTTAACCTATGTTAACAAGTGAACAAGTGAATTGTTTGTTTATTCTATTGGTAGCCTCGCTAAATCTTTTGGCAGTACTGTATCGAACGACGACCAAAATAGAAACTGGTTTGTAGTCGGCAACCAATTCGCCGTTCTCTGGAAGTTGACAGTTCCAAATTTGT
This sequence comes from Dasypogon diadema, assembly GCA_006980735.1. Lineage (NCBI taxonomy): Eukaryota > Metazoa > Arthropoda > Insecta > Diptera > Asilidae > Dasypogon > Dasypogon diadema. The sequence goes on from QYTT01082228.1 coordinate 64,415, forward strand.
TCATTTCGGTTATTAGGTTTTTTAAAGGTATTGCCCTTTTATCTGGGACACCCTGTATATATACTTATTTCTAGTTGACACGGGAAATATCCTACATGCAGGGAAAAATTCAACCCATAATGCAAAATAAATATACAAAAAATTCTATAGGGAGAATTTTATACTACGAAAAATATTTTAATAAAAATAAAATAAATAAGGTCATTGTGCATTGCAATCACAATCAAAATATAAATAAATTAAGATTGATTTTGCTTTTTATTGCAATTTAATTTTTTCCTACTAAATAGTGATTTATTCCTGACATAAGACGAGTATACTCGTCAAACACACCACATTTGCGTTGTCACGTGACGTATATATGCGTCAAATGCGCTTAACGAGTTAAATCGGATCCATATGGAAAATTTCTCCAAATCAAGTGGGTGCCCAAGGGGCTAAATTAATTAGAATAGATTAGAAATTAAAAAAAAATAAAATAAAAGTAAACCCAACTTCCGTTCCAGGACAACGGGTGACTACAAATGAAACAAACATGAAGGCAAGGTAGGGGTGGAAATGCATTGAGATGAGATTTGAGAATACTACAAGAATATGGAATCTTTGAGATACCAGGAAAAGGCTTTCAAACCAATCAGTGAGATAGGTACGCGATGTTATTTTGGAATTGCTGTATTTGGTTGCTCCATTCCTCCATTGTTTCTGCTGTCAGTGATTCAATCAGACTTTCAGCTCGTTGGCTTGCAGTGTGACCTCATAGATCTCCCACAAAAGATAAATTCTTCAGAAAATTGCAATAATAAACTGCCCGTCACCGTCAGTTCACTGCATTACCGAAGAAAGCAAATTGCGCCCACAGAGGTGTGAAATTCCCCGACTGCTTAGCTCATATCCAACGCGACGCCAAATTGCGTTCCCCATGCAGACCACCGCTCATCTAGCCGCTCTGATGCAAGAAATTCGCGTGGCGTTTTGTCTGTGGCTTTGCCTCGGACAAAGCAGAGCAGCGTCCGCTCTCAATGACTTATAATTTGTAGATTTGCATTTGCTGGCCCACCCTCCGATCACCGAATTTGCGTGCCTTTTCGTGCCAGGCCAGCACAAACCCAAGGAAATCGCCCGCATCCAAAATTCAGATTCAGATAGCGAGGAGTCAGCGTGCACTGAATCAAGGTCACGCCGGATCACGATGCCCTGCTAATGCGACGACGGCTTATCAGGCAGGGCAGACATTCGCAGCGACACAAAAAGTGGTCCTCTCTGATTTGGATCCCCCGTGTGTACCTGCATGTCCAGAATTTGAAAATAAAAGAGCCCGAAAGCAGCAGAGAATTTAGCCTGCCGGGGCGAGGAGACCGGAGAAGCCAACTAAATTCTTTCCTCGGAAATTTATTCAATTCGAAATGTCCTTTACCCCTGTCCTACATTCCCCGGAAAAAAGAAAACCTCTCGTAGACGCCTTTTGCCCTCGCCTCCGTCTCGCAGTGAAGTGTAAACCGTTCTCCATGCCCGCCGTGCGCCTGAGCAGGACTGAAAGCGGCAACCGCGTCCTCCCGAGAGAGACGAACGAGCACTCCACGTGGAGTCGATTTTTATCTGTCAAGGCGATGGCAAAGAGATGGAAAACGAGTACGAGTTGAGACAAAAAAAGAAGATAACTCGACCCGACATAATAGAGTGGTGTAGACATGCACACACACCGAGGCAGATGGCTTAGATTCGGGTGTAGTTATCAAGGCGGTTCATCGTGTACAATGCCCCGCGGCGGGGTCCGGGGCTCTGGCCAAGATATTTACACTCACTTTTGCAGGGGGCCGGGACGCAAGGGCGCGTTCGACGTGAGCACTGCAAACACAACCGCATCCTGCGTCGAGCCGTCGAGATATCGTAACGTAACGACAGCCCAGCAGGCATTCGAGCCAAGGTACCCCCATATGGCGAAGGCGAGGCTGCTCCTCGTTGCCGTTGCTGTTGCCTTTGCCGTCGCTTTGCTGTTGCTATTGCTGCTGCTGCTGCCTTGCTGGTGTCTTGTTATTCCGCCGTCGACGTCACAATCTTTTCCTCCGGTGCGCCTTTTTATTCTTCCATTTTTGTTCGTTTTTTCCTTATTGGTGTGCGGTAGTGCGGTTACACATTTTGTACATGCAAGCATGCTACCGCCGCCCCCCGCACAGATCCAGCGGATTAGATTGAAGCTCCCCAGGGCCCACACTCGACGCTGCATGCGGACACGTTGGGACTTGGGACGACGACGGCTCCCATGGCAATGGCGTGTATTTTATGTTTAGCTGTTTTTGGCTCTTTTACCCTTTTTTCCACGTTTGCCATGACCGTGCTTTTTTAGTTCCATTTGCCTGTGCCAGTGCCAGCTCCTCGTTGGATTTTTTTTCTGTCGAGCCGGGCCTCGTACCGATGCCGCTGCTTCTGCTGCTTGTTTACCATTCTTTTTTTCATTTCATTTCCATTTTTCCGTTTTGGTGCCGATCTGAATGAGCCCAACTGAACAGTTGTAAAAGTTTATTTTCAACGCGACGGTAGTTTACCCGCTGCCCAATCCCCGACCGGGCACTGGTTTTGCTTTATGTTGACTTGTTTCTCGTTTGCAATTAAGAGAGAGAGAGAGTGCACGCACACACTTAATGCCATGCGTTTTCTTTAGCATGCAAGAGAATACTGAAAATTAAGAGAAAACCGCCGCACTTAGAGGAGTTCGAAAGAGAATGGCGCGTTGTTTGTACATTGGAGGAATTATGCACAGGCATAAAATTGGGATAATTTTGGCGCGAAATTCCAACTTTGTAAGCATTTTGTTGGCTATTAATAAAAGAATTTAAGTCGCTCTCAAGTGTTTCAATCGGAATTTCAGGGACCATAAAATGTTTTTCACCTACTCAAGTTCGTTTAGAGCGTTAAAGATGGCAGAGGCGTCAGTCGTCAGCGTTGTGCAATTGCCACGCCAGGAGAGATTTCAGATTTGCTGTGTTTTTAGATTTTTTATGTGACTCGTGTTTTATTTATTGCCCTGTGATTCTTGCGTGTTTATGGAGTGAAACAGCGCGCAATTTTGTTAAGAACTTCAGAACGGTGTTCAGTTTATGATGTTTGCCCTCAGCCAGGTAAATTCCTGCGGCAAATGGCGTTTGTCTTTCATTTCGAGAAAGTTGTAGACATTTTGGGCCGTTACTGACCACGAATTCCTCTTAAAATGCTGCTCTTACGGCATTTTCAGCTATAAAACGATTTCTATGTACAAAACTCACCTATTAGCAATTCAGTGACGGTTTTTCTAGATTTTTTTTCTTATTACCTAAGATAAATTTTTGCTGAGGATGCACAATTGGTGAATAGTTGGAAACCCTGTACGATCAATCGCTATCAAGTCTCGAATAACCAAGAAGAAGTCCCGAACCAGCCCCTTTACCAAGCCAAGATGGAACAGCATACGCCAAGGGCTGCATGATTAGGGGAGCCTAATCGCTAGTATGCGAACCCTGGATACCAGGCGACCTAGATCTAGGCATGCAAGTGGTTTCCTGAGAAGGGCCAAGAATCTGAAGAGGCCTACACATCTTCATATGAGGCAGCTAAAAAACAGAGAATGGCTGAGAAAGAGGAACACCCTAAGACGGCAGCCAGCATTTCTGCTTGGTAAACTAATGTGCATCTCCCCAATTTTAAATGGTTCAGTTCAGTTTTCTATACTGAGTTTTGTCCAAGGTCCTTCGATATCCATCAAAGTGGCTTGCATTTAAGGAATACCTCTTCAGCGTAGTGCATCAGCTTGAGGCGTCATATGGATTAGATGTCCATAGAGTTTCTTTATTTTGCTAATGATTAAAGCGAATTTCAGGTTGCTATCGCTCTCAGCTATTTGATCTCAAATATCTTGGGAACAAAAGAACAAAGTTTCAGGTGGTCGCGTCCAAGTAACTGCGGCCTGTGTCGAACTCAAACGAAAATGCTTACATATCACTGTCCTTCAAGCTCGTCCAATTGCCCAGAAATGCATTGGTAATTACTCATCACCAGCATTTGGCTTGGTTGAACGGCTATCGCACGTCCCCTGCGAACCCTGCCCGTCATCTTGTTGGAAATGAAGTATGAACCTGAGCCACTATCGCTGAGGACAATTTTCCGTTTAATTTCAGGCCGCCCCTTGCGCAGCTGCATTGTGCCCTCATCCGGCTTTTCTCAGGTATCAGAGATCAACTTGCCTTTCTTAGCCGTTCGTCTACCTCTACCTGTGCCTGTCTCCGAGTGCAGGCAAGAAATTCATCTTGACTTGCGAATTTTTTTGCTTCCCCTGGTCTGGTCCATGGGTGTTGCAAGCTGTTACTCACGCTGCCAGCCTGCCAATTACCAGGTGTATTCGTTGCGTTCTCGTTGCGCTGTTCAGAGCGGTGTTATAGTCGTGTCCAACGTGCTGTCTATTCCCCCCGTCTGTTGCGCCTCCTCCACTTAAATGAGACCCCCGCGAGTTCGCCCCACATCACCTCGTGTGATTTGTTTCGAGTTCTTGGTCGTTTATTTGCACGGTTCGTGCAGTCCTCTATCCGATGCTGTTACTTGTTTCGCCGCACTTGAGCCCGTCACTCAAGCCCCCTTTCCACTAATGAACGATTACGCGATTCTGTTCCGGCCCACGGCCAGATGAGTCTTTTATGGTCACAGGAGAACGAGTTTCCTTTTTCTTGTCGCCCCATGCAAATGTCCGCTGATGATAACTGACCCAAACCCAAGTAGCTCTGAACTTGACGCCACTTGTGAGGATTGCAAAAGGCTTGTCGTGCGGTCTTTGTGCCAAGAAAACTAGCTGTGATGGGCGGAACAAGCGGTGAAGAGAAGAAAATATGCATGGGGAGTACAACACTGAGGAGACACGACCTACCAGACCGTACGGTCTTGGATTGCAAGATCTTCTTTAAGTTGGAATCATCGTCAACCGGGGAAATTAAGACGTCTTGAGATGTTTCTGGGTAGGACTGATAGTTGAACTTTGTATTACCATGAAATAGTAGTTAGAAACGCAAATTGAAGATGTAATCGGCGGGGAAACGAAAGAGTAACTTGGAGTCTTGCTGATCTAAGGATTTTGCCACTTGTAAGCAATGACCCCAAGCCAAGGATAAAATTCATATTTAGAATTTAGCCTGTCTTCCATACGATTCTTTATCTTTCTCAACTTTAAGGGTATTTGTTGGTCTAATATAGGATATGCAGACGACTATGACTTTGATCTTCTTATTGATTGTAATGTCAACCTTGTGGCAGGTCAGTAAATGGAACTCTTGAGGAGAGGAACTATTGAACTCAACAATATTTCTTGGTTTTTTGTGTTAGCAGCCCTTGTGTTTGCCGCCCTACCTAGCTGTTTGCTCTAAATTCGAAAGACCGACATCATGAATAGCCAACACACTTACGAGTTAGTTTCTAAATCCAGTCATATTGTCCTAAGAAGTAGCGTACAGGATTTTAAAGCTTTTGCACAAAGTTAAGCATATACCCAAAATATAGAGTGAAGTTTCTTCGTTTTTCATAGTGCTGTTTGTTATAGTCCCTATTTTGGTGCATTTAGTCCGGTTTCTTTCTTCCGGACTTCCCTGTGCCTCTCACAGAATTTTTGTCCACTCGGATTGTGCACAGTAAAAATTACGTGCCAAAAATTTTGGCTTGCTTACAATATTTGTCAGGTTAAAATTTCCCAATCTTCTCTTGCCTGAAATTCTCCTCCGCCTAAGATGTGCTATGTGCACAGAGCTATATCGTACGAGAGATATCGAAACAGATATCTGCCTTCGGACTCTTTTTCGCCTCTCTAGCAAGAGTGGTCTAAGTCATCGGAACGTTCCTAGGCAGTTCCATAACCTCGACATCCCTTGTTATTTCGAGTATTTGTTTGTAGGTTAACTGCCCCATGCTACCACGGGCACGCATCTTTCTGCAGGCCAAGGTCCAACAGTCGTATACAATATGCTTTGCCGTCTCAGTATATAAAATCCCCCAGGATTGCCATCCTTTTCAGATGATATCCAAAGCTACCGTCCCCGTATGTCGTTCCGTACTTCTATGTACATTTTTACCTTTACTATCTTTTAATTCGTAACTCCAGGACGAGACTGCTTTAATAATTGTGAAGGGCTCTATATACTTGGGTGCTAACTTCGCGTTAAAATATTGTAAGACGTCGGATAATACATAGTTTCTAAGCAAAACTAGGTCGTTCGTAATGTGCTCCCTTCCAGACTTTTATCTCTGAGATTAATTTTCTCATCTACGTTTAAACTTTTCGTGATGTTGCCAAATAAGAGAGATGTCTATCGAAAACGGCACACGTGGCAGCGAACGTGTTAACAAACTGCTGATCCCTCCTACGAAGATTATATCTTGACTAACTAGTTTCAATTGCTCTTTTAGCCTCTTCCTTACATCTTTCTGGATTTTTTTATATCTTGAAATCTAACAACTGGGGATGTTGATGACGATCTAACTATTCCGAATTGGTGTTGTTGTAGATGCTTTACTTACTGTGTCAGTCTTTTGGTAGGGTCTTTTAAATTGAGCAACCATAAAAAAGAGGTATGAGCTGTCACTACAGTAGGCCTACTCCCTGATATGTAACAGTGTGGCCAAAGTGTGGAACAATGCACGACTTCAGATTATACATACCATGATCGGAAATCCCAGAGCATTGGAGGGCTACAATATGGATACTATAACCGGTTTTGGAGTGAGTGGAAAGTCAGCGAATAATGAAAACGGAAGAACCCAAATCCACGGGGAGAAACGTCAGTATACAATTAACTAACGAGTCCTTTCCATCGTTGAAAGAGGCTTATTTTAGGCTTTAACTCGGTGCAGGTCAGCGTCTATGGTGGATTGGAAGGGGTGGTTAGACTAGAAGTCGAGCAGCAACGCTCGGCAAGCTTAAGGTACGAGACTTATCCTCCGCCAGTTGAAGCCAAGCTGATGTCGTTTACGAAGGAGACGCGGTCAATCCCCAGCGCAACTTGAATAATACTATGATCTGCTCTACGAGCGAAAGAAAGCCTTCGAGTGTACCCTTTGACCACATACAATCGGGAAACCTAACAATAATTTCCACTGTTGAAATGAACAAGAGCTCGCCCACTGAAGAGGCGTCATTTGAATAAATGAATCATAGGTGTGATCTGGTAAAAATTCGCTATAATAATTTTGAAGACTTGCCGAGAAATTTCCGTTTTTATAGGTTAAAAAGATCCGTTTAGCACCTGGAATTATATTCCCCCCACCAAACTGCTTAGTAAATACCACCACACACCACTGCCACGAAGTACGCCTGACTGCCTCAAGATTTATCGCATCCACGCACATCCAATTTAACAAGAAATTCTTTTCTTTAATTCCTGGGAAATGACCTCTCCACCGCGAGTTTATCTGACATTCGTAGTTCAGTGAATACCTGAAAAGTTCCCAACAATAGACGCAAAAAAGCGAGGAGCGAGTGGCTGAAATGCTCCTCCACTAAAGCACAAGACGAATTTTCCAACGATCCAAACCCCAGCCCGACCCCGACATCGGTGGCAGCCACAACGCCCCACTTATCCGAAAAGTTTGAGCCAGAAATTGCCCGCAAGTCCTGAAAATCTTTTGTCACACATTCGAGCACATTTCCGGCCGCCACTTAAAGTTTCCACCGAAAATTCCGAGAAAACTGGCACAGCTCATTGCCTCCCCAAACCCACCCGTCGTCGCAAACATATGTCTTCGCGCGCTTATCGGGAAAATAACTGAATCCTCCGCCACACCACTCAGCGCCAGCCGCTTCGCCCTCGGCTTGTCAGTGGCAGCAGCAGAAACCAACGGACTACTCGACTGCCATCAGCAGGGCACGAAAATCTGCCATCGCATCACACAGTTAACAACCCAAAAACAGCGTCCCCGCGCTTGTAACCCCCGCTGACCCAACTTTGGCCCTTGTGCTCCATCAGAGCTTCCCAGTGCCAAGCACCATTGAGGCTGCTATCTACCACGGAATCGTTCGGCACATCCACCTCCCGCCGCACCGCATAGCCACAGCCGAACCACTTACATCGTCAACTTTGCCGTTCAGTGTTCAGTGCTGTCGCCCCAACCCCGGCGGATCCACACGATGAACCCGAACCCAAAACCAAAACTAACCACCCGCCCACTCCAGCGATCCATTTACACGAAAATCCCCTCACGTACTGGCAACCCTCGCTAGTCATCAGGCACTCATCCTTTCAAGGGCTCTCGGCACAGTTGTGTAGCAGGAAAGTCGAATTTTGTTTGTGCCGGGGTCGGGGCCGGAGGGTCGCTCAACTTGAAGAACGGAAAGCACTCCACGTGGAGTGTCGAAGCACAACAAAAACCGCACAAAGAGAAGAAAATTCTCATCCAACCAGCGCTCGCCGGCGTTCACAGGGGCCCAACCACCGGTGCGAATCCGCCTTTGATAAGCGGCGACTGCTAAGAGAACCAATCGGGCGGCCCTCTTAGCTGGTGGGCTAGTTTTGTGTATGCACTCGCTGTGTGTGTGTGTGTGCCGTTGCCGTCAACAACTTCGTCCGATTTTTTCTGGCCTCATTGGGCTGTGTGGCTGTGGCGTTGTTGGTGCCGTTGCCGGCTGCTCTCATAATTTCTCATCGAACCCAGTACACCCCATCTGCCTGCCCTGCCGCGTAGTTAGTTGGAGCCCATCCATGCCTGCTCAGCTTTTTTGTGCTTGCGGAGAATATCCGTGCGCCCCCCACCCTATCCCCTTTCGTGTCCTACGGCTGTAAGTTATGCATGGCCCGTCTGTTCCTTCATCTTGCAGCCCCCGCTCCCCGCGTGCCGGTCGATCCAACTCTGGCTCTGGGGAATGTGTAGCTGTTGGAACTTCCAAGTGCGAGTCTGGTTTCATCGCATTTCGCCGCTTTTTTCACTGTCGCCGCAGGAATTGTTGTTGTACCCCATCCGGCCCCGTCGGCACTGTCCTTTCACAATTTTTCCGTTTTTTGCCATGTTTTCCCTTCTGCAGATGGCAACAACAGCAACCGAAAATTTTTTTCACGCTCTCCTCCCCCTGGCAGGAAACAGGAAAGGGAATGGATTGCGGCGGGGGAGGGGGAGGGTTCTGCTCGGTCTGTTCTTGCTGGTGGATCAGCAAACGACCCGTCAACGATGTCAGCTGGAAACGAGGGGGTGGAACATTTCGCAAGGCTCCAAAGAGAAATGAACTGGCTCCGCCGGGGATGGGAAGATATCTAACGGAAGAGAAAATAAAACTCGAACGAGACCCAAAAATAAGGAAAAAGAACTTTTATAACGGAAAATCGACGGGGGATCAAGTGTAAGAGGGAAATTTGTGCACAGGAAAAAACCCCCAGGGGATCTTGCGATGAAAGCCAGGCGAACGCTAGAAATTAAAGGGCAGCGGCGGGGGGAACGCTTTATGGCCAGGCGAATTTGTGCCAAAGTGAACAGCGGTGGCTGGGATTAACTAAAAATCTTCTGATGGGACTGGAGTGGACTACGGATGTCGAGGACTCCGCTCTGGGCAGGCGAGGGGAATGATGAACTCATTTGCTGGGTGTTTTTTGCTCCCCTCGATTTTTTGTTTTTGTTTTTTTTGCCTTCCAGCTCAGACGATCGAGGGAAATGAGTGGAAAAAAGTTGGGATGCATGCGGAGGACTGGCAAGAAAATTAGCTGGTGCCTGGTGCTGCAATGTGGCAGGAAGTCGTAGAGCTCTCCTCTACCTGACAGTGCACAGCACAAAGAAATTTCAGCTTAAAAGGTGAAACCCGTAGAAATTTAATCAGAACGTCTTGAAAAGGGTTGCGTTCAGCCCCGAAATCAGCACACCACAAAATCTGTTCTGGGAATGCTGCACCCTTTACACTGCCAACGATGCTTTCTCTGTAATTGGGTCTATTGTTGTCTCTGCTTGTGGAACTTATCCGGAGGGGGTTGCAGGGCAAATGCCAGGAATAATTTCAACGATAACGCAAGCTTCTTCTTGTACAGGAAAGAGCTGTGCCTTCTGGACAAATAAGGGTAGAGTGAACGGAAATCAAGATTTTCATTTGTCTATTAAAAATTTTGGCGATAGTATTCAGTGCCCAACAATAGCGACGGTATGACCTTATCAACTTGCAGGACATTCTTGGACTTGGACACACGTGACACGTCGATCAGGAGATTTCTTGAGGTGGTTCACCTTTCAAGTAATACAAATTGGATAATCGTAAGTAATTTGCTGGGGTCGGGAGCAGTTTAACGAGGAACTCCTTTAACTGAACAAACTTTCTGCTACGCAAGCACCCAGTCCATTTCCATTGTGAAACACAAAGTCACAGACTTAACCTGAAGTTCGTCTTTTCGGAAGCCAACCGCATTGGGTGAGGAAGGGGAGATGAATCACCAGTACACTGCTTTTTTTTTTATAGAGAACTGAAGGTAGGACTTTATCTTGATGGGCATGGGATGTAGTTTTTTGAAAATTTCCATCTTACTCATTGGCGTGTGTGCCCCCTCCAAGAGCCACCAAACCACTTTTTTTTTGTGAACCAAAACACGAATTTATAGCAATTTCGTTTCATTGCAGGTGGTGCACTAGTGACGTAGTTTTCGCGCAGTGGCGCACTGAAATGAAAATGTTCTTCTATCTTCTTTCTTTATTTGTTGCGAAAACTACGTTACTAATATTAAACCGGCGATGAAACGAAAACGCTCTTAGTTTTGGCTTCACTCATTTGGCTCCAGAACCCAAAATTATCCTCCCCTGTATGTTAAATATTTTAACTGTGGCTCCCCGAGGGGACAATCCAGATTGCTTCACTGTACTCAAGTGACTCTTAACGCGTTTTCATATTATTTGGTAGCGTGATTAGAAATATGACTATGCGCAATTTGATTCCAATCAGCCGTAAATTGCGTCACTACCCGAACCTCATAAAATCTGGTCATTATTCTTGTAATCGCCTAATATCCTACGACTTTCATGAATATACATTCATGAAAGAGAAGAAACATTCCGCGTTGATTTTTTTTTGTTATATAATGTCCATTTCATATTTGGAAAATTAAAAGTGAGTTGTTTTTTTTTTGCCATTTGCACTTTAGACACAGCTCGATATCTTTACAGACATTTTGGCACAAAGAGAGGAAGAAGATGTTTGACCAAAAGGTCGACTAGGTCTGACTCAGTTCGCCATAAAAACTCAGAAAATTACAAACCCCGACTCTGGCAACTTAATTGCGGTAATAAACTGCAGAAAAAGAGCACAAAAGCCGCTAATGTCCCTTCATTCCGACAAATTGATAAATTAATCGATAAACAAGCGATCGCAGGCACTGCCAGCCAGTCGGTCCGGCTGTGCTGCAAACGGCCGCAAACACGATCGCACACAGGCCAACCACGAACAGGGACAGGGAGAAATGCCCGGAGCTGCTGACAATCGATCTGACACTTGATCAAGTGTGAATGGACACAAAAAAAACCCACAAGTCACCGCATTCAAATTACATTCCCAACCTAGAAGGGCACAGAGGGGCACACAATGCTGTGTGTGGAGTCGACAGACAGCCCAGGCCAAAGGAGAGCTCGCATCTCCGATTGGAACGGAGTGAAATGACTGCACGCAATCAATCAGTGGCGCCATCATTACGCCACCATCGTCATTATACATCATTACAGCAGTCAGTCATGCTGCGCCGGCAAATTGATCCCGCCCGACCGTCCCGCTCCGCCCCGCCGAGCCAGATCGCAACTAGTTCTTTCGTTCCCGGTGCGAGGAGCGTTTTACTCGAAGCGGACACTTTTCCACTGAGCGCTCAGCAATAAAAGAGCACCATTCGCGCTGATGGTTAGTCACGGTGATGTGATGATCCTCACCGCGGCGGCGGCTTATCCGGCCCTCTGGCCGTTAATTAATAAATTGAAATCCCATCAAGCAAATGACTGTGCGCGGCTTTAATAATCTGAGAATGGGGGAATATGGGGCAATTTAGCGATTGTTGTTGCTCCAATTGTCAATCTCGGCTAATTTATTATCGCTTAACTAGGGCGACAGCGCCGCGATCATGATCATTACCGGGACGGGGAGCACGCTTATTAATTTGCTTGGCGGAAACAAGAGGGCTTGTTTGCCGCCGTCATGCCAGCGTGCAGTCGTGAGCGTAACCAGTTTGCATTTGGAAAAAGGCGATCATAGGATGCAGGAAGTTGTTGCATGCGCGTGCAGTCTTCAGAATCAGATAAATTTAGCTTTCTATCTGCACGAGTGCGATAGAAAATCGGCGTGTTTCGGTTTGCAATAAAAATCCAGCACGGCAAAGTTTACTCGAAAAGTGAACGTCTTCGAGGCCAGTACCCTGCTACTTCTGGTTCAACCTTGGGCACCTCATTTTCACGTGAGGAGAATAATGTCTACCCAGCAGTGGTGCCTTACAAAAATAAATTGGATACTTACACAGATTCAGTCGTAAAAATTCTTTCACGATCGAAGTCAGCTATGCAGATGCAATCGTCAATCAATCTGAATATCATCGCACATGGGGCATTGTTGCGCCACATTTTCTGAACGAAAAGCATACGGAGGAATTGTTGTATTCGGAAAGCAGATGTATGCAACACGTGCAGACATGTTAGGTGAAATATTCTGGCACAAGGACACCGACGGGAGTTGATTGGATTACTCTGAGATTTAAAAAGAGATCCAATGGCCTGGTTCGATTGGTTCCTGATTGCCGATGGACCCTTTACTGAGAAAAGTGAAGGTCTATGAACTTCTGTTTACGACGCACTTACCTGCTGAAGAGCATAGTCTCGAGATGAAATCAGGGAGGAAGTCAAGGTGAAGTGGATGATATCTATCTTCTCACCTGTTAGAGAAAAGCTTCTATACAAAATTGGATCTTTCCTGCATTCTTACGTACTTGCGTATATACCGTTATCTTTGCAATCACGCCCAAGTCCATCTCGCCATAGGTTTAGCCCAGATTCTTCTGGTGGTTTGATGCTCAATGCCAGTGAACGGAAAACTGTAGGTGATGGTCTCCTTTACACGAAAACGTTCAACATCTCCGTCCTACGATCACTGGTGTTGAGTTGTCGATACCTCTTCCGCGCCGATTGGACTAGGAAGAAGCGTTAATCACATCTCCGAGAACAGCGATTTGGCCCGATAGTGCACTAAGACCCCGAGCGTTGCTGAATACCGAGTCCACTAATTCTGAATTGTCGCAGATTGGAATCCCCGAAAACTGCGTCTACCCATCTGTAATGGAATTCTGTAGTTCACATTGCACAGGGTTACTGGCCTCCAGTTTCCCATCATATGCTGGGCCTTCTTCTTTGAAATCAGGCGGATAACAGACCTCCTTCAGCTGGCAAAAAAAGTCCGTTTGGCCAGCGAATTAAAGACCTCCAGTAGGTCAGGAATCAACAATTTCCTGAAATGTATGAAGAACTCTGGAATCAGGGAGTCGTAATCAGGTGATGTATGACGTCGCAACTCCTATAAGCTCCTCAAGTATGAGAACTCTATCCAGGGTCTGCCCCACCTACCAGGCAAAGGAAGCCCCTGAGGTGCACAATATATTTTGCCCCAAACGTTGGCGAAAAATGGACTAACTCAAAATGCGTACAGAACATATAGCAAACTTTACGGTCCCTTTAGGATACAAAATCAAGCCACCACATAATTCAATGTGCGCCTGAAGGCTTTCGGACCACTAGTGGAAGTAGTGCAGTTTTTTTTTACTTTTTAAAGTACAATTCACACAATTTTCCTGAAGGACTTCCTGGGACCGCTCTCCCTTGTTTATTGCAATTTTATTTTCCAAGATCTGCAAATCCTGGGAGGCAAGCGAACCCCTCAACTTGAGCAATTTGGACACTTCAAAGAGAAAAGCCGCTGCTTTGGAAGTCCCCAAGTAATCATAACTTTGCACTGGAAAAACAACTCGCCGGACGGGCATTTTCTACGCTTATTTACAAAAACAGAAGACGCGACGAATTAAGACAGAAAATCCATCAAGGGATGCCGACGACTTTTTCTGCTGAGGCCATCTTTCCCTGCGGCTGAAGTGGTATCGATCGACGTGCAGCAAAAAATGGTGAGATTTATCGCAATGTCAACTGGGTAATCCGGTGGCAGAATGTTTACCTCACCGCAACCGCAGACCACTCATGTCGTCATTTGATTTTGCTGCCGAACGATGTTTGCCCAGCGGCATGTAAGCCGGAGAGAGCAGAAGATAAACAGTGGAACGCTAATATCAAGGCAAACAAATGGGGAACAAACGCTGAAACTGGGCTCGAGGCTCGACGAGTCTAAAAGAGGGAACGTCAGTGTAAACACAACCGGGCCAGGTTACACCGGCACCGACATGAAGGCGACACACGCAGCGGTCATGAGCCAACCGACATAGCATCGCGAAATCCCCAACCGAGTTCACCGCGATTATTGCCTGGAATTAAGCCGCAGTAACCGCCACTACCACTACCACCAGCACCGGCGCCACCACCTTCGCCTGGCCGTAGCCGCCGGTACCATCGGGTCAAGTACGAGCTGAGAAGGGGAGCCGGAGCGGCCTAAACTGCTGCTGGGACTGGGACGCATGTAGTGCTCTGGGGAGGAAAACCCAAAAATCAACAAGCGCTCAGGCAACAAAACATGCAAGAACAATCTAACGTCGCACCCCTAGCAAATAAACCAACGAAAACATTGAACGAAGGCAAATATTTACCCACAGAAGAGCACGTACAGGGTGCAGGGAGCAGAGGGACGCCAACCGAGCCGGGGCTGACGAGCAAGCCGAGCAGAACTGCAGGGGAATAAACACGTTCACGTTCGGGGGCTGTGGGTCGAACAAATTTCAACAAGGCTCCAGTCTGGTCTGGGGAGGCAAACAACCAGCGGAACAGGGAAGAAGTACATGGCACCATGGAAAATTTAGGATTTTGTGGATTCAGCCGGGTCCAGACTGTCGAAAATGTTCACAGTTGTTCCACTTCAGCCGGGGGGTGAGCGCATGCATTCCAGTCAGATTAATAGCACCCCCTAACCTTGAATGGCCGACCACTTTCACTGTATTCACCGGAGCTATTCTCCGGTAATTACAAATGCTAATTCCACTCACCTTCCTCGTTCGGGTAATGAAGGAAGCTATCACACATCTTGATGTGCGGTGTGTGGCAACGCTATGACTGCCAGCCAGGACATGCGAGGATTCAGGACTCCTAATGGCCGTTCCATCAATCCGATTAGGGGAATAAGCCAAACAGCTGTCCGGTCGTAATTAATTCCCTGTCCCCGAGAGCTACTAAGTGCTGAAAGAGGGCATCTTGCTGTGCACACATCCGGTGACCTTGTTGGGGATGGGCTGGCTGGCCTGTCAGTCGACACAAGCAGAACCAAGGGCGACTAGGGTGGATATCCTCTCAGTCAAGCGTGAAAGCAATTAAGTCCGCACCCCATATTCGCCTGGGGGGTATACTTACGATGGGAGAATATCTGGGACCATCTCTGGGCATAGATATAGGCAAGGCGACGGTGACGGTACGATGGGTGTGGGGTGTGGGCATAATGAAATATCTCAATTTGCGTCCGTTGACATTGATTCAGACCAGGACGGTAAGAAACACGTGTCTGGGTGTTGTGTGATAAATTTTACCTCGCCAGCTATTAAGGTATAGGTGGCAAAGTGGACGCGTGGATGGGTTTTAACTTTGTTAAAATTTCTGAAATTCTTCTGTTCGCTTGATCAATTTGTAGGAAGTGCTCTCCAGCAGTCGTATCGATATGTCTGGGCTTAAGTTCACAGAGATTTGCACGTGCAGGAGCATGCAATAGAATAGTTGACACAGGAACTATGCAGAGGTCAATGACGGATTGCCTTTGCTAAAAAGATAAAGACGTAATGAGGAGTTGCATAAAAAACAGGATGAATCACGCTATTGTGTTGGGGTGCGTACACATAAGAAACTTAAAAAACTTCCAACTTCATGGATTGAAGATCTTGCAGGGCAGCTGATTATAATTCAAATTATTTCCTTAGAAAAATTCGTTTTCAATAGCGATTCGATAGTGTCCACACAGTATAATGCTATTTCCTGTCTTTGATGGGATGAAATTGAAGGAAGGATAAGGAGTTAGTAAAATCTTGCTTTAGATCATTCAATGCTCTCCACTCCTCTATGCCCTGACACCTTCCGTGAGATAGGCCCCATGGTTTCTGTGTGAGCCGAAAAGCACCGAAAGGTCAGCCGAACCCATATGGGTGAAGAACGAGAGGAAGGCCGGAGACTGGACCCATACTAGCATATAAAATTTGCCAAATTAATCTTGATTCAATTTGTGATAGAAGAAGGAGAAAGGAGAAGAGACTTGTAGGGACTCCTCGGTGTACGGATATGGTGAGCACACAGAGGTGTTGGAGAGGAATCTGAAGGAAAAAGTTAGGAAAACACCTAAAAACATAATAAAAGGCCTAAAAAGAGCCTTCAGCCACGAAAGAAAGAATAATGAACCGCAGGCGTGGGAAGACTGCAAGGCGAAGATAAGAAAGATGAAAAGAACTCTTCGACGACGAAAATGGGAGTCGTGGAGGATTTCTGCTCGAAGATGGAGATTAGCTCAGAAGTCAGAAGACTACAGAAGATAGTTACCAAGGTCCTGGTTTCCAAAGTTGGACTTGTTCGAGATGGAACGGGAAAAATGGCGGATATATTAGAGGAGACGAACAGGATAAATGGAATCTGAATCCTACACAGAACCCATATAGAACCTGCAATCTAAATGACACTTGAAATCTAGGTGGAACCTAAATGGAACTTGGGATCTAAATGGGGTCTAGAAACTAATTGGAACGAAAGTGGATCTTAGCATCTAGATGGAATCTAAATGAAAGTATAGTGCAACCCAGAATCTAATTGTAAATGGAAGCTAAATGAGACCTGGAACCTAAATGGAATCTGAACCGGACTTGGAACATGAAAGAAATCAAATTGGAACCTAAGTGGCTCCTAATTGAAATCCAAATGTAACCTGAAACTAAGGTGGAACCTAAATGGAAACTGGAACCTAAATGAAACCTGAAACTCTAATGGGATCTAAATGGTACTAAGTATGTACCATGTTGCGGAACTTTCTTGAAAAGCTTTTGAAACAGCTGCAAAAGTGGAAAAATCCGTCCAAGGTTTTCGTGCTACAGTCATTTTTCTACTATAGAACAAAACAAATACCAGCTGAGACGTGGAAGATGATGATGTTTTTAACAATGATGATGCTGACCATGTGCTCCGTATAATTTCTGAGGAAGCAGCATGTCCTTTTCCTACCAACCAGACACATGAAGCAACCCATTTGGAAGACATTGTAACTGTTTCAACTGCTGATAGAAATTTAGATAATCCAGTGCCAGGCCTAGACAAAAATAAAAAGTAAACAAGCTGTACAACTTCAATTAGATGATTTTTCTGTAGTCAAGAAGTGTGGTATCCTTGGACTATGAGTGTCTTTAGTTCCCGTACATATCAGATACAGATTCCGCTCCAAGAGTTGGGTATCTTCTACTTTCGAGAAGTAGGCAAAGCATAATAATTGGCGCGGTCTTAGCAATCACAACGTGTTAACTAAATCAGTACAGGCGGCAGATGTCTCTATCACAACCAACAATAACTTATTCCCTTCATATCCTTAAGTGCTCAGACACTGGCACACAGATTCTCTGAAAGATCAAAATAATCACGCTCCTGGGATTGCCTGAATGCGACATAAGGCGAAGGATTTATCCAACCATTTAAGGCAACATCAATCGCCCCCACATCATTCCGTCCCAGTATCAATCCGATCCAGATTCCTTTCGCAGTTAATATCATCCTCCCCCTATATGTCACGCCTGGACTCATCCCCTGCAGGGAATACCGAGCGTCGGCACCGCAGCATGGTGGGCGAACGTCAACGCGAACTGGGGCTGCAATCCCTGAGCGGAGCAACAATTTAACGAGACGACAACGCAGGGAACACACGGCTCTACGGATGTGTTAAGTTATCTCGGGTCTCATCTTCTTGGCTCATTTAATTTCCTCCGCCACAACACGTCTGCGACCCTTCTCTGCTTTTCACAATCCCTTAACGACGCTTATTCCCCCACACAGGGCCGCTAATTGTTCACCGAAAACACGGAAAGTAACCCTCCGGCTTTCGGGCGAGGAAATCAGATGCAGAGAAGGGAAATCTAGCTGGGGGGCCAGACGGTGAAATTAATTTATTGGAGCTGTTGATTAAGATTTTTACCCTCGTTTACCAGATATGGAGGGACTGGTGGAATGTGCTCCGTCGAGGCGAGGGCAGTTGAAACAACTCCCCCGCGTTGCGTACTATTCCCCAAGGCCTGCGGGAGGGAAAATGTTTTGTTCGCGTGTAATTAATTGTTTAATGGCAGGAAAGTCTGCACAACCCAAAAAATACGGCAGGAAAATTGAGAGCTGGCAAAGCGTCTCGTGTCGAAGCATGTCCTGGCAGGAATTCCATCCCCCCAGGCACGTGAAAAGTACTGCGGGTGGGAAATTTTTAATAAATTTTCTACGAAAATTTATAGTCGTCGAAGGATTCGAGATTTAGCTGAGTTGGTCCGGGTTCTGCTAAGTGCTCCCAGTCAAAGGGAAAGGTAGAAAGGTACCAAGGGAGCAAATGAAAGGTTGCAGGTTCAACTTCGGATGGTTTAATCAGGTATGGGAGTGTAAATATCTTAATTATCCGTTTCTTTTGTGGAGTAGGGAGGAGAGAGATGTGTGCTTTCACCGTAATTTATGGTTCGGAGTGCTGACAGTTATGATTGGTAGGTAAGCAGCCAATTATCCCTTGAACCTTGCAGTGGGCTTTGGGGTGAAATGGAAAGGCATCTGACTGTAATTATATTTATGAAATGGGAGTACTTTTGGAGCGCTTGACAAATATAGAATTAGGCCTACACTATTTGGCCCAAAGGGGTATACTGTGACTCCATAAACTTAGGGTAGAAATTTCGTGAGAATGAGCATTGGTGAGTTTGGAGGAAAAGAATGTCGATTATTCCATTTCTTCGAATCTTTTGTTTTGCTTTCTTAGGTTATAAATATGAACAACTACAATGTAATGATATGATGTTGCTATAAAAACTCATCTAAATGAACTCTCAAACCAAATCAATATTAGTTGAGTAGACCCAGCTATATCTGCCTAGGTATGGCACAAAAAGGTTCAGATCTAAAGAGCTGGGATCACAAGCCTTCTCTTACAAAGCTATCTACTACTTGTCGCATTTTCTTTCTTTATACCCTGGCACCTATTTCAAAGCAATAGCATTTCCTTTAGGCAGCTGTTTTAGGTTATTCAGGCTGCTCTGGCAGCAGGGGGTGAACATTTCAAACTTTCCCAACTTGAACATCTTATGCGTTCAGATATCCAATGATCTTAGTTGGATGATACTGCGAAAAATGTGATGAAATTCCGGGGTTTTGTGCAGCAATGCAAGAAATACTTCATCACATTTGACCTAGCGCTCATTTACAAGGCTCCTGTCAGTTCTAGACTTGAATATAATTAGCATATTTGGACAGGGGCAGGATGCACTGCATGTTCTGCGTTAAATAAAGTCCAAAAGAAGGCCCTCAAGCTCATAGGCGACGAGAAGATAACTCGTAAAATGAATTCCCTGGAATACAGACGCAATGTTGCATGACCACTTTAGTGGATATTTCCCCAACAAAATCTCTTGATTTCATGTATGCACATCAATCCTCGAGCATGATATCCGCATGATCCAGTAAATTGACTTACCAGATCACCGGACACCACTGAGCCAGATTCTTTGTATAAAACTTCCTTAAGTGCGCGAAACGAAACGCGAACAGCTCGCAAAAACATGATTGAATGCATTAAAAATTCTTGCAGACCAAATACTGCACCAACATTCTTTCTTTATCAGTCAGTGGCGCCCTCAGAACTTTTTTGTGGTCCGAAATCTATTATAAAGAGGGGGCAAGCTTGAGGGTTTGGAGATGATAGAAACAACTTTGCCTATATACAATTTTTTCACGCAATGCAAGGATCTAATATTTCTGCCACATTTCAATTTTCCGGTGCTACTTGGGGGTTATTAAAAATAATATACAATATTTAATAAAAATGTCAAATATTTAGGCGCTTTTCCAGTTTGTACTTAGAGCTGTAAGCCACAAAAACAAAACTTTCAAGGCGATTGTTTCTGTGGTTTCTATGGTATTGCAAATTCCAACAAGGGTTTACAACAGCGGCAGAAAGAAAAGATTTTTCCTCTTTCTGGCATCCTGGCTTTGTGCTGAATACAAGAGATTAATAATCTCAAAGTTATCTAATATTGTAAAAATGGAAAAGAAGGAAAAAGAGTTGAAAATGAAAAGAAAGGCGGTTTAGTAGAATTATAGAGTGGAAAATTTTCCACGGAAAACCGTCGAAGGGGGCTTAACTTTCTTGTGAGAGAAACTACATGACACCCTAACCTCCATTCAAAAAACCCACCCCAACCCTTCACCTAAGCAGTATTATCCTTGCAAAGTGCTATGGAATTAACTTAAACCGCTGTGAGATTCAAAATCAAAATCATATTTACAAATTGCTCCGAGAGGGGTTTACCCTAAATCCTGATCGGAAACCTCCAACTGAAATTGGTACTCAAAATCACAGAAAATACTAAACACAAACAAGTCAATCAAAGTTTCATGTGAAGCTCGGGGAAATGATTTGCCAAATGTGAAACCCTGACCAACATTTCTTCCCAAATTTTCGTGTGTGAGTTCAACACTTCTTGTTCCAGGGATAACGAAACGTAAAAGTGTAAAGTTACATAAATTGCAGTACCTCTAGGCAGCCAACCAAAAACGACCGATTTCCGCCCAGGTCTAGAGAAATTTTCAATTTCACCCACTTTCTCCACCCTCCCTCTCACGGGAAACCCATCAAATCTTTGAATTAAAGAAAAACCGAAAAGCCCCGAAATGCTTCTGGAGAATACAAAAATCTGCCATTTTACCGTGGCACTCTCACCTGCTCCAGCACCAGACCAACCTGCATAAACCTTGTGAAAACGTTGGAAAAATTGAAAAAAGATGAAAAAAAAAATCACCCTGTTATTCCACATGGAACCATTCCACCCACCACATTTGATATTGAAGTGCCAACGATATCCCTGTGCCTCGGAATACTTTACGGGCTAACCGCTCACATTTCCACCCCGCCCCACTAACCCGGGGCTTATGTACACCAAGTACTCGACTGTAGAAGCCTCGTGCAGCATTTTTCTCCACCACTGAACACACCGCAGGAAAAGAACTTCAGTTCGATGTCCTTCAATCCCACCCACCGCCTGCCGCCTACAGCCTACAGCCAAGTGCTTTTAAGTGGGGCTGGAAATTTTGCGGCACTGGGATGAGGGTGAGAAATCCAAGAAAAAATTACGAACATATTTGCCCCCGACGTTCATGTGTTCAGTTTTTTGCACGGTTTCACGCTAAAACCCCCGTTCCTCGTTTTTTTTATTCCTTTTATGCTTTTCCGGAATTCTGGCTGGTTGGGTGCGGGGGTGAAGGCAATCGGGGCGCTTCGCAGTTCCTGCTTCCACTCGTTTGAATGAATAATGGGGTCGAGTGTGTCCCATGCATGTGGTGGGGTGTACCGAGCAGAAAATAACGCGCGCCTCGTAAATAATTTTTAGATGAGGCCGGTGGGGTGTGGATTCCGATGCCTGATTTGTGACAGCCCCAAAGGATGCAGAGTGAAAAGGGTTTTGTGTGCTGGAGATCTGGGATGACTCTTTTTTTTCGCCCGGAACCTGATTCATTTTTTAAATGGCTGGAAACGGGCGTTGCGTTGTCGTCAGAGTTCGGGTGGAAATGTAGACATATGGGGACTAACAGCCAGAAGGTGGGATGGGGAATTGGGTGAGGAGGGCAAATGGAAATTCGATTTCGATTGACAGGGGTTCGCCGGTAGATTTAAAATGCATGAAATGTATAGGGGTGCTGCTGAATGAGACTGATACTGCTCATCCGGTCACTACAGTAACAGAGGGTGAATTTTGATTAGCTACCAGGTACTTCTCAAGACGGGGGAAGAAAGATTCAATTCAACACGTGCCAATATTACCTCAGGCTAGCAGTAAGAGTTGTAATTTAGCGCAGACAATTCCTGTTGGATTATAGTCCAGAAATGTTCTCGAACATCTGTGCATCCATTACAACGTCTCAAGGGCATCGAATCAGAAAAAGGCTGAATGCAAAATCCTAATCAATCTTGAGGTGAAATCTATTAGAAGTTAGCAAGAGAGGCTTTCGGTCATGCATTGATATTTTATAAACTTTGGAGGAAAACAGCCGTAAAGGTTGCTCGGATCTTGCGCCGGTTGCTACAGGCCTTAATGGTAGTGACATTTGGTGTTTACATAAGGAAGATGGTATCGAAAACCCAATTTTCATACAAACGCAATATAAATATGGCAGTTAAAAAAGCTATGAACTTGTGGAGGGAGGGCTATTTATTGTAGATGTGAGACATAAACAAGAAGAACAAAAATAATGAAGTGCGTAGTTCTACGTTTCCACAATGGATAATCTAAAACGTCTTGACAAGAAGAAGAGTTCAGCTGAACCCATAAAGGTCGGCCCGTACATTTAAATGTTTTCTAACTCAATCTTCATTACTGTACGACAGCATCAGCTTGGCTGCTTTCTGGAGAAGAGGGCTACGGAGAGAGGGAAAACACGGAATTGAATCTGAGATTCAAAAGGGCATAAATGGTTCACATTCCAAATCCCTTGTCTAGTGAAGACTATCATTTCTGTCTTACTTGCGTTGATAATGAGACCATGTTCCTCAAACCACACCCTTCCACCACTCGGAGAGTATTCCTCATGATGTGAGCGATAGTGGATATGAATTGGTTCCTTACCGCTAACGCCACGTCATCCGTACAGGCCATGATGTGAATGCGCACCACTTCAAGTGCACAGAGAAAGACTATGACATTTCACAGAACAGGAGATAACACTCCTCCCTATCGACACCCTCTTATAACTTTCTATCCTTCGTGACCGATCTAAATTTAATCCTGATGGCTCTGTTCCTCAACATGTTGTCCAACCACTTCACCACCACTGGTCTTTGCAAGACAAATTTCAGTTTTATCGAAGACACCTTCGATATCCATCAACGAAGCCAAAGCAATACCTTCCGTATTCAGCTCCTTCTCTGGGATACTCCATCAGCGCAGTGCACTCTACGAAGTCCGTCCGCACCGTCTCCATTGTTTTCTGAAGAAAGGATGTTAGGCTGACTGACCCAAAAGGGTTTCGCCTGTCTTTTTTATTTGGTTTCGGTAGAAAGACCACCTTTGTTTCTGTCCACATAACCGATATATGCCCTGTTGCGAGATATATAAATATTCCCTGAAGCTATATTCTAATCTTACTCACCTAATCTTCTCACTTTATCTGCATTGCATTCAAAAAATCAAGAATACTATTCAAATGCATAGCCCGTCTGCACTGGCGGTTGTAAATCCGATTTTAAATCGATCACTAAATTTTTAAGACATCTTTAAAGCACCAGGAATCACTCTTGTCTGTAATCGATAAGGGAATTGAGTTTCATTCCCGAGGCAATTCGTTTATTTCCATCCCCAGGGTAGTGGTTTGCTTTGCTGTTTGCAAATGCCATTGCATCGCATTTCCAATTATGTCCAACCTACCTCGCACTTAATGTGATGGAATCGTCTAAGTGCCAGCAGCTTCAGTGCTTGACAGGTACTTGACCAGACTCAAAGAACGAATTCACTTCGAACCCAATCATCCGAATCGATTTCAGAACACCCTTAAGTGCCCTACTCGTAGTACACTTTCCATCATCGCTCAAGCCACTTCCTCTCGCCAGACCTTCCCGTACCGCCATAATTTTCTGCTGAAAGCACTTGAGTCGCTCCTTCCGCAGTTGACGCTTCCTTCCCAAGTGAAATTGAACTCAAGGATGTCCTTGTCCCACTTCATCATAGCTTGTAGCTCCTTGTGAAACTGGTGTGGCATACTGGTAACGGGTTAAGTCTCTGTAAAAAATCATGGCCAGCGTTGCAATTAGTGCAGCAGGCAAATCTGGAATCAGGACTTACCTCAAGTCGTTTTCATCAGTCCCAACAGCGGGGCACCATTACCTCATGCTCGCCGTTTACTGTGAATAAATCTACCAAAAAACGCTGCAATTTCAAAGTGCAAGCAGACAGGGATGAAGGTGGGAGGGGTGCACTTTCTGGCTGGAATTGGGAGCCACAGGAGCTGTTTTGGTATGCAAGTGGAATTTACATTGGCACCCCGGGCACATAACCTCAAAATTAATTTTTTATTCAAGCTCTCCTGGGTTTTGATTCTCTGGTCAGAATTTTTAAATTTTTTCCGTTTTTCGTGGCTTTTGTTCTACTGTTTCGCCCTTTTGTGTGACTCGAACGCCTCGTTAATTTCGACTTTTCATGTTAATTAAAATTTTCCCAATTTGCAGGAGGGTATAATGTCTCTGCTAAATGAAATTTCATGCATCGATTTCTTCGGGGGCTTTTTGATAATTTGGCACTTTTGCTCTGATTGCTTGTTGTCCACTTTGACTGTAGGTCTGTTCAAGCGCGACGGACAGTGACGCTATTTCCACACAGTTACTGCAACCTTTTCGAATCCAATATGACATATTTTTTTGGGGAATGTGTATCGATTTTGAAAATATCGGAAAATACCTGAAAAAATATAAAATTTTACGATTATTTGGATGTGAATTTTTTACTCACCCTGCCTGAATGAAAAACCCTAGGAAATAAATCTTTTCTACCTCAGATGGCAGCGCCAACAATTCCCTTCTAGTCCTAAGAATTGGGGCTTAGAATTCCTTTCAGTACGCTCCACTTGTGACAAAGGCTTCACTGCCTCTTCTTCCGCAGCACTTACTTACACTTGAACTTAGGTACCGAATATACCTTGGTGGGACAGGAAGCTGGCCAAAAAATAAACGAAGGTCAAAAAATGTGAAATGTGCGTATTACAAGAATTTGCAAGACTTTGATACCGTTAAGAATCATCGGCTATATAGGAATCCAAAGAGTTCTAAGAACATGCGATTAATGGGCTCATGCCTCCCATACTTAGTCCGCGAAGGGTTCACACGTAAAAGTGGGGCATCTCTCAAACTATGAGCACTAACTCTAAAGGACCTGGAGAGTCAATATTAGAATTCAATAATTGGTGAAAAAAAACAATGTCGGCAATTTTACGTTGCTTTTCCAAGGAGCACAAATTGGCTAAGGCCTAAGGTGCTCATAATAAGTGGGGAGAATCTGGTGGTTATTCCAAGCAAGATCTCTGAGAGCAAATCTGACAAAATTACGCTGAACAAACTCTATACGGCTAATGTGGACCGCGAAGAAAAGATTCCAGACCTGAGATGCATATGTCCGAGCCCGGGTGCTATGCACCCGCTGCAGCCCCTTACGGCCGACCCTGATAGCAAAGATGTGGTCCGTCCAACTAACGTACCTGAACCCCTAAAATAAATATGTTGAGGAAGTTTGAAATGCTCAATCCCATTGGCGCGTGAGGAAATGAAGCCCATTTTAGATCCACCCCTCGTCTAAGGAAGAAAATATGAAACTACTTTTGACGGACATAATACTTGAGGTTACCGTGCTGCCTTCATCGAAACAACTGCAGTTGAGAATCTCGTCGGATTGCAGGACACGCTCAGTTCAGAATTGCTATGAATGGTAGTACATACCTGCACTACAGGCTCTACACCAACTGCCATCTTAATAGCCATTGGAGCACTGGACCCAACATCCGGTGCAGAAAGGAGCTCATGAACCTCCAACCTTCCTTCTTCTTCTTCTTTGGATCATTATGTTTTTTAATTCGGACCACAATATCTATAGCCAGTGGTTTCACGAGCAGTCTCCACGCATTCGTCCACTTTTGATATTGTTCCAACATATATTCGCTGGTAAGATGCTGATCTAATACCTTTCCTACGTCAAAAATTGGTCACGTGAGGTCATAGAGGCTGTTTGGTCCCACAATAGATTGTCTGTGAGAATATCGATAATTGTATTCACTCGATAAATGTTCACGTTCCCAAATACATTGCGTCACAGTGGTTTAGTGCCTAAGTCTAGAGATTTATTTGAGCATTCCTCCTATCTAATTATTTTGTGAAAAATTGTGGTTCTCATAGGGTTTTTGTTAATGTGGTATTCAAGCACAGGCCCAACAAACAAATGGTCGTAACCCCTGGTCGTAAAGTTACTCGTTTATCTTGAATCTTGAGTTGTCCAAACAAGATTTCCAATCATCAAATCCATTCCACAAATCTCAAGTGTTTCGCTTCGATAATCAATTTATGGTTCAATTTTATCACCGCGGCTCAGTCACCTGTAGGAGTACTGAACCTGGTGATAATCGCCGCACTCTAATTATCCATTCGACGTCCAGGCGATAGCGAAACGCAAGTGTCGTAAAAAGTCGACCACACTGATAAGTGATAACCGGAGTGCTTCGTTTTTCCCAACAATCCAGCCGGGAAGTATCACTGCCGCCTGCTGCTGCTAGTGCTAAACTTGTAAGTGAAAGTGTTCTCCCCCGACCGGCCCGTCATCTGGCTGTTCAGAACAATTTCTAGAGCCACTTGACACGTTATCGTCCCCGGCATTAGTTCCTCTCCATTTGTAAAGTGAATTCCTAATGATTTCGAATTGAACAGGCCGAGATTAGATGTTCCCTGCTCGAGGCGGCGCGGATTGATTATGTTTGCCACGCATTATTTTTAGCCGGCCACAAAAGTGTCTGGTCGCAAGAGCCCCGACCCCATGACCGTACAAAAACGCAACGGCTACAAAACTCGAAAAGTTTTCAAAGCAGGAAAAAAACGCTCGGGAATAAATCAACTGGAAAATCCTCTCTTGAGGCGCTGCAAGGGGGGCACGCCACTTCAAAATCGCTCGATTAAATTAAGAGGGAGAGGATCACATGTTGGTTAATTTGTGCTCGTTCGCCGTGTATAATTACACTTAATCACAAATTCACAGAACGACACAAGGCGAGGGGCCCGGCCCCGGGCCTCTTCCTTCGGTAGCTGGGCAGGTACACGAGTGTTTTTCGCTCCGTGACAACCTGAAATCTACGATCGGATCGAGGTGTAGGTTGGGTAGTAATGATGTGGTTAGGACCTCTTTTTCTTTTAACCTGGAGATGTACAAAAAAACTTTCGACTTGGCGGATCGGATTTCTTGTTCTGGGGATTGTCTTTATTTATTATGGGAGTGTACACAGGTAAGATGCAAACTCTCAAAAAAAGCTCACAAACGTAATGGGATACTTCCTACCAGAAAGGACAATCCTAGATGTCTATAAGGAAAAAAAAACCATATGAAAGTATAACAAGCATATTTCAACATTGAGCCGTGCTTTGATTAGTATGCGGGCTGTTTGGTAATTGGTGTTCACAAATGAAGCAGGTGATGGGT
This sequence comes from Dasypogon diadema, assembly GCA_006980735.1. Taxonomy (NCBI): domain Eukaryota; kingdom Metazoa; phylum Arthropoda; class Insecta; order Diptera; family Asilidae; genus Dasypogon; species Dasypogon diadema. The sequence goes on from QYTT01082228.1 coordinate 91,969, forward strand.
TCAGATAATTTAAATGCGGGCCATTTAACGGTTTTCGAGTTACAAGGTGATTCATAAGTAAAGGGGTTTCAGGTGCCTGAATGTTTTCATTAAAAAAAGTAAAGCAGACCAGAGCAAAAATTTAGTTTATTATTTAGCAAATTTTCTTTATAATAAAATACGCTTTTCTGGCATAGCCAGTTGTTACTTCTAGTCCTTTGCTTGTTATAATTGGAAAATGTGGGGAATGCGGTAGGATCTCGTAAGTCGTACGACCTTGCCTTGTCATGAAGAATAATCGAATCATATCTATTGGTTAAAGCAGAGCCCATTAAAGCCAATTTTCGATGCATTTCATCAATTTCACAACAATATGACTATACTGTAATCGAGTCTCCATGATTCAGGAGTAAATCCATGTTCCACGGATGATAAAATTCGAGTAGAATTGGCTTCTACCACAATTCGAAGATCATCGTTTTCAACAAGTTCAACTGGGTTGCAGCAGGCTTCAGTCTTTATATATTTGTCTAAGGAACGGAGATTTTCAAACAACAACTCTGCCGTAAGCAGTGTTGATATTGTGAGCTGCACTATGAAATTACTATAAAAATTTACAGTTATCCAATAATTGTAGTTCTAAGAGAACTGTGCATATCTAAATTATGCCATGTAGCGCAGGTAATAAGGAAATTATATTTGCCTGTAATTTGAAAGTCTGGCCTTTAACCCTGTTTCAATTACTCTAAAATATGAAAATGTGCCCACAAAAAACCTGCAAAATATGTAAATTTCTTGCATCACCGATGTGACATCGTTCTGAGTTTCACCTGAATCCTCCAGGTATTTGCTGACCTCCCTGCCCCTGACCCGCCACTGCGCTTTTTAACCTAATCGAAATTCTGGAGAAAGAGAATTAATTTAAGCATTTTTCACGCTCAAAAGAAAAATGAAAATGTACTTACGCGGGAATGACAAATTAATTTGCTTACTGCACGCCTCCGCATCGGAAGCTTCACAATTCCTAACCTCACTATCTCTGAGGCTTTGATCCCAGCACCAGCACCAGCACTCGCGATAGCTCAATTGGATTCAAATTAGTTCCGCAACAATCAATCAAAATTTCGTCAGACACTGTGGCCAAAAATTTTCAAACGCCACAACACCACCCGACACCCGACACAACTCAAATCGCATTCAGAGAATTCAGAAATTTATGCTGGAACGTGTTGTTGTTGGTGCACCACACGGTCTAGCACTTGTTCCCGGCTCCTCACCCCAACACCCACCCTTCATTCCGTTATCCAAAACACGTCGTAAACATATGACACGGCGAGCGAGTGTACTTGGACGAACCGAAGAGCACACATTCCGCTCTTGTAGTAGTAAAATTGCCATTGCCGTTGCCGTTGCCAGCTCCGCTCGTTGTTGTTGGTGCACTCGTTGAGATAAAGGAGGAAGAGTACGTGATGGATCGGTTGAAGAGCTCAGCAATGGAGCAGGGAATAATTCTGAAAAAGCCACCGGAGTACCGATACTCGGAATACAACTGCTCTTTCGAGCGGGGGCCGAGGGAACGGGACCGGTAAACAAATCCGAAAACGACCAAATGGAAAAACGTTCCAGGCGACTCCACGTGGAGTATCCGGCTCCGTTGGCGGGAAAGAGCGGCGCACGGAGTGCCTGCGCGCCAGAACGTGATGCACTCACTAGACAAATAAGGCCGAGTGATTATACATCGTGCTCGAGTTGGACATGCACACACACCGGCTACATACATTAATTCGTGTGTGCTATGTGCGGCTGTGGGTAGATAGATTACGGGCACTGAGCGTAGGAACCCGGCTTAATGTAGAAATGGAATGGAAACCCACTGACGTGCCACTACCCAGAAACTACCCAGCGGGGCAGGGCGGCGGGCTGTTCTCCCTTTGGGTCGCTGCCTGCCTTTTTCTTTTCGCCTTTTTTCTTGGGTTTTTTTCTCGGCTTGCTTGTGTTGGACTTGTGGTGTGGGATTTCTTCGCAGACGATTTTTTCTTGTTGGCGATGCGACCATCCCTCTCTAACAGCCGCAGGCTTAGCAGACGTTTGCAGCAGGACCTTTGTGCCTTTGTTGCCTCGTGTGTAAAGTGCCCGCCACGGAGTTGTTGTTGCCGCCGCACTGATGCTGTTTTCTTGGAGCTTTTCGTTTTTCCGTCCTCGGATGTGTTACCGTTTTTTTTTTGCCTACCGAACGTGTTTTTTGCGTGTCGCTGCCTTCTTTCTTTGAAATGGGATTTTTCGGTTTTCGGTTTTTTCCTTCAGTTTTTTTTTCGTAGAATTCCACTTGGAGTTCCCGGAACGTTCTCTGTGTCACATCACCAACACAAACACACTCGCCGACAGCGCTGCTGATGATTCCACATTTGTCGAAAATTGGAGTCCTACCCAGTGCCAGGTCAAAATTTACGACGTGATCCTGATGTGGTGACGGGAGATTGCTTAACTTCATTTCCTCGCCCGAGCAATTCTTGGATGGTTAATGTGTGCGCGGCGGGGTGGGCGGTGGTGACATTTCACCTTCCAGGACCAGGACGCTCTTGTTAATGCATCCGCAGACGCATCTTTGCCAAACCTCTCCGCCCTTCAGGAGCTGTTCGTTCGGGTTCGACTACTTGCTCTGATGTCGTTACTGACGCAAGCACAGGTAGCGATGGTGACGGTGACGCCGATAAGATTCTGCGGCTCATGTAATTGCCGGGGACCGTGGGACCCAATTTCAAAGACATTTTACGGTCGTTGAGTTGGGATGATTTCGTTTATCGCGAAATTTCCATTTTTTGCTATTTTTACATCAGATACACTATCTAGTTAGCCAACGGTCCATTAGCTCCGGTCCCTGGGTGGTTACCGTGTAATGTGGACCTACGAAAATTTGATTATCGCAACCCTTCAACCGTGAAGTGAAATGAGCGGGAAAAATTTGCACTTTGTAAGCGGTGGATGATTCCATGGAAAGTGCTATTGTGCCGTAGGCCTGCAGGCAGATTTTTCTTTTGGGAAATTAGTCCAAACCATCAGCGAAGTGCTGCCAGATTAACCAGGAGCAGCGGTAAATATTTTTACGAGAACAATTCAAGGAAATTTCGCGGATGTTGTCGACCATCCCGTGTTTGTGCGTAGTTTGAAGGAACAATTGATGAAGGGCGTCTTTTTCAGTACCGCTCTTTCCCATTTGAGTGATTCTGAACAACAGCAAAAATTTTATAATCGGATAATCTAATCTAGACTAGAGCAAGATTAGTGTTGCCGTTTTTGGTACTTCTGGGTTATCTGTTACCACTTTTTTAATATATAATTTTTTTTAGCCTAGTAATGAATCTTTTTGATCTCCCAAAAACTGAAGTGGTCTGCTTATTTCAGGAAAGAAGAATCCCCAAGAAGAATGGGTCTCTTTGTGGTGGAATATGAATCCAGATGGAACGAGAGAAGCAAGCTTGTAAGGATTGCTCGGAACACGATTGTGGTGAAGTACATTGAAGTGTTGAAAAGGAATCTGATGAAAAGGTGAGCAAGACACCTATCTTTCTATCTTTGAACAGGGAAAAAGGGAATACGACAAAGTAGAGCGAAACTGAAATGATTCTCCCAAAACTACAGAAAAAAGGTTACACAGAGGCACCTGTTAGCCTTTTGATGTTGATTTCTATGGGTCAGATATTGAGAATAACATCCAACGCCCGTGTACTCATTAAATTGAGCGCATCCGATATACCAAGTAAGTATAGGTGTTATACTCTCTCCAAAATCTTACGTCCATGAGAGGACGAAACATTTGTGTGACCAAATTACCATCTGACCCACTATTCTTCGACAGGTTGATAAGACCAAATAGGGCTTCTTCGTCTTTTCCACCAGTTTTTTTTAAAAATCACCTTACGTTCTCCTTTAGTTCCAACTAAGGGGAACCAATAGATGGTGGGACCTCATGCGTGCGTCATGGATGGTCGGAATCCTTTCTTGCACGCCTTGCAGGGCATAATGACTTTTCGTCAACGAGTCTGTCTTTTGAGGATTCCTATGTTCAGCCTGATTTTTTCTATCTCCATCGAACTTAAAACGGATATGTACCAGTGCCCGGATGGAGAAATCTCCGAAACTTCACTTACCTCCCATCCGACCAGCGTGCGCTGTCACTGCCTGTGGTTGACTCCAAGAGCTAGGATTTCCCCTCTGAGTGTCCCTCCAACAGTAGACTGCATTCGGTGGCAATTCGCCACCATCCCGGAAGACTCCATCATTTTGGGAGGCTGGTTATCATCGAAAAATGATTGCTCACCCTCCTTACAAGGCTCTATATTAAGTTGGTCCGCCCTTGTGTATTTGCCACCAGTTCTAAAACTGACGGTACCCCACCTGAGGTGAGCTTTCCCGCCTCTAGCGCTGGGCTTAGTGAAAGTGTCGTAGTCGTCATCTTTTTTGCGATGGAAGGCACTTTAAATCGAAATGGCATAATGCCTTACAGGCCGGACAACCTTAAATATAAAAAAACAATAACAGTACAGTCCTGAATTGGAAAAAAGGTTGTATTTATATTTATTTTGCAACAGGTATTTCGACATCAGTTCATATTTCGGTATGATACCCACTTGTAATCTCCAGTTACCCTACCGTTCCAACAGAGGAATACGAGCTACCATTCTGAAATCTATGGGTGATGCCATGTGCCGAACTTTAATAAAAAATCCATGCAACACGTCTCTATCATGCTGCTTGCTTTCTTCAATAGCTTCGAAGGAATTCCTGCTCTTAATCTTTTGTAACCGACAAACCACTATTGGCATCTGCAATGGCTTATACCAGCCTCGCCGTACACATCCTATACAAAGAGGTAAGCTTTTGTTACCTTTGTGTCTTCATCGAGCTTTGAAAGGATACAACTTCAGACAGCATTTCTTTTGTCCTGGCTTGCTTCCTTTATAACCATAGCACCCTTTAATTCTTCCCAAAGCCTTTTTAAGGTCTGCTAAATAAATATTATTTTAAATAATTCGTACACCAACAAAATTCCAAATTTCCTTGCAAGATCTCAAATAGAAAGTGCTCTATTTCGATGAGTCTGTCTCTGTCAACTTTAAAACTTCAACAATAATTTTGGCATCACAGCGAACTACTTATAAAATTATTCCGGCTTCAAAGGTCCTGTCGAAGAAGAGGATTTAAGTTGTATTAAATTGCATCTAATTAGTTCACCACAACTTTTTGAGGGAAAAGTTTTTGCCAGCTCGCTCACCTCCCGCAAGGGATTCAATCAACGTTCACTCTCAAATAAATTCCGCTTAAATTCCCTGTTTGTGCCTATTGCAGTAAAACACATCACAAAGCTTCTACTCCTTTTTTTCTCAACTGCAGCAATTCCATCCACCTAGAACCACGTATTCAACTTCTTTCTACGTGCATTACCCAACATCCTATCCTGTTCTGGTACCTAGGCGCTGAGTCTACTTTCAGAGACTGCAAAGAATCCACCAGAAAACAAAAAAGACGGTTTCTCCGCAAGTAGCCTCATCTGGAACCTTCCCACGAAAGCTTTTAAATATAACCACATCCCCGTTCGTTACTTAACTCGTTTTCATGTTCTTTTGCCATCTTGTAAACCAGAAAACCTCGCTCAAAAGGCAATCTGGATTCTGGATGCCGAAGTCTGGAAACTCTCAAATTGCGTTAATGCCTCGGTCCCTGGTCCATGCAAACTCCCTGCTCCGCTGAGTATACCCTGAAAGCGGCAGGTGGTAATCGAGGTTGTTTCCCTGCACAATTCCACAATTCCTGCTGCTGTAGTTTCTCAAACATTCCCAAATCCCATCCCGACCCGTCTCATTTTCTGCTCTCAATTCGTCTGTTTACCCCGGCCCGGTACTCCGGAGGGATTTTTCATTTTTTCCTCTTCTTTATTGCTCCATTGAACCCCTTTTATTCTCGTCGTCCCGTTCCCTTGCACCCCTGCTGCAGCATCAGTCTCTGGTCGCAGTTGTTATGCCAACCCTAGTTGCCTACTGTCTTTTGATTGAACAAAGGGATCCGGGCCAGCAGCGGTGCGAGGAGTGCAGCACAGCCCAACGTCGCACAGTAAACCAGGGGATGATGCGATTTTAGGGATGAAAATTGCCCGAGATTTTCGAGATGTGATAAATCAACCCCGCTACTTTTAGGGTTGATGGGTGTCGATGTTTTCGCCGTTTCCCTCGGTCCCTCAGGGATTATGTTTGCTAGTCCTTTCTGTGATCTTTCGGCATCCCCCTCCAATTATCCTGCCCACCGGCGATACCATGTAAGCGGGTAGTGCGGGCGTCTTTTTCAGAAGCGTGTTCCCTTCCCCCGACCGAAATACATGCTAAGCATAATAAGCTTCCCACCAATCCCAGGGTTATTAACTTCGTCGCCAATTTTGACAGGTTGGGTATGTTTCGAGGTGATTTATCGGTTTTTGAGTGGGTGGGTAAATCCAGGGAGCACAGTTCAAAGGGTCGCCTCGCGACAAGAGCACCTCCGACCCATAACACAACGCCGTGACGAACCGACTAGGCCGACATCAAGCGTTATTTGCGTTCGATTTTCTAATTTGCCCCTTTTAATTTCAACCCGAAAGCCATTAGCGTGCGGAGGCGTATAGGGATCCCTTCTCGAACCCAGAGTCACTTACTCCAGAACTCGAACGCTGAGCTCCTCTTCTCGGCGTAAGCGATTCGCTAAACGAGGTTAATTGCACTGCTGAAGGCGTTAAATAAAAATGCGCAGAAAAAGGGAACAGTGGCCCCGTGGGCGAAGTGGCGCTGGTGTGGCAGCCAAGAGTTGCAGGACGAGAGGCGCAAAGTGTACAAAGTTAATGACACGCTGGCAGAACTAGTTACTCAAGATGCACTCGTCTTTCTACTTCAGCTCGTCGAGGGCATTTCTGCTGCGATTCGGTTTATTTTGAATTCACCTCCCCTCGGCTCATTTCTCGGCTGTCTTTCCAAAGTCGAGCAAAAACTACCCTTGTACCCTTGCCACTAGCATTCGCCCTCCTTTCCGACGACTTGCCCTTCCATCGCTCAAACCTAAACAGAACAGGAGACGTGTTTTTCTCTTTTTTTTTTACTTCCTTGGGATTAAGATGGAATTTTTAGAGTTTTTGTCGTCCCTGGCCTTTCCGCCGTTGCGCTCCTCACCCCGGCCCGCCCGCCCTGTCAATGGCCCCAGAACCCTCATGTAATTCCCTTAAAACGAGAGAAGGAAGTCGTTTGTTAATTTGAGGGTTTGCCTTGGCATGCATGGATCTGGCTGGGCTATTGGTATTGCTTGCCATCGCATTTACGAGGAGGAAGGGCGGGGACGGAGCCGGCGACGATGGTTCCTCAATTGGACTAATTGATTCGAGGGGCTCGGTTCACTTGAAGAGGGATCGTGGTGGCCTGTTCTAGTGCAGACCCGCTGTAATTTATCCCTTCAACTCTCCGGGGACCGAGAGCATCCATCGGCTGTTGGGTTGGCAATGGCATTGTTTGGATTTTTTTCGTGTTTTCCTCGGTGTTATGCTGGCTTTTGTTCAGTCATTTGTGTGTGCAGGGGACGGAAGGGATGAGTCGCGCCACAGATTCGCCTGTTCTCCATGTGCAAGCAAGCGGAAGGGTATGAATTTCCGATGCGGATTCCCCCTAGACGTAATTGAATGTAATTCTGCTGTCACGTAGGGTGCACTCAGTTTGCACTTTTTATTGTCCTTAATCCGAGCTGAGCGTTAGCCTGCGTTTTTTATGCTGCGGCAAGGGTGAGCTTGACAACATGCCACATAACTGGATTTTTATAGCATGGATAAGACCCTTTCATGCTTTCATAGTCATCATCTTTTCACTGTCATATCGTGACAAAAGACCCAAATTTATTCTCAGGTTTCCTGTTGCTGTTGATTGTGACGGCCCCTCTGTCAAAGAATGGGGTTGTCAACCCCTGCGTGCGTGGAAAAATTGAATTTCAATGCGGAATTAGCAGTCGGAGAATACGTTTTCAAACAGGCGGTGATGATATAAAAATAATCCTAACAGCACTGTTTTTGGGTACTCGCTTTATGTCGTTTTGTTCTTTGCTGTTCTGGATCTACAGCAGGAGTATAGGCAGTTTCGTCAAGTAAATTGTAGTCGTTTCCTTCTGCGTGCATAAATGATGTCGTTTCACATATGGGAGCAATTCACTGCAGAGAAAAGTCTGATTTCCGTCAATTCTGTTTTAAGGCAAGATATTTTGTGGTTGAATGGCGAGAATAAGGGATAGATGGCATTCATATAGCTTAGAAGTATCTTACAGTCGTCTAATGGGAGCGCAGCAATGAAGAATCACTTCTGCCGGCTTCTTGGTACATGGCTCATGCTGCCAACTAACCAACCCATAATGCCCGAAATAAGGGGATCAACCTGGTTCTAGGATGTGATATGAAAAAGTACCGACATTAATGGACAAGGTGACAGGGACATGACTATGGCCTCCCATCGTAACAAGAAGACCACAGCCAGCGGAGACCCGGAGACCCTGAAGTTCCGCCTGTGTCCTGAGCTCCTATTCAGAACGTACAATGTCTGTCTAAGGGCTGGAGTCTTCTGCTCGCGCTAGAAAATAGCACCACTGCTGCTGATAAACAAAGAGAAGGGTGAGGCGACTGCACCGTCGTCGTACTACCTCCATACAATGGACACGGCGGGCAAGGTCTTGGAGAAGCTGGTGTAATTCGGTTTGCTTTCCCTCAGAGTTCCGTAGAAAGAATATTAAAACGCAATAACTGATGCACAAAAACAATGCTGGTGACTCTGCGTCGTTCCTCCAGGGAACTCTGATTAACCAACTTAAGGCGATCCCGATAAGGTGGGAGAATCAGTGGATCATTCCAAGGAAGATCTCTGATCCGAAATCTGACTTAGTCATGCTGAACGCCAATATGAATACCATAGAAATGGTTCCAGACCTGAGATGCATACTCAAGCCGGTGGTCGAGTGGGCTGAGGCGCACGTCCGCAGAGTTTCTTCCCTGTTGGCGTGGGTTCGAATCCCACACAGGTCACGGCGATTTTTCTGGGTACCAGTAGTTGAGGCAATCCTACTGACAAGAATTGTACTTGTGAAGCCACTGGGTAAAAATTTCATGCCAAAAATTGTGGCTCACTTGCAACATTTGTCAGGTGAAAATTTCCCAATCTCCCCTTCCCTAAATTTCCTTCCCCCTAAGCTGTGCTGTGAGCATCATAGGGTTGTCCCCTGAGCTTAGGCAACACCTTTAAAAAAAATACAGCCTGGGTCGTTGTTATCTTAAAAGAGGATACCAATCCATGTGAACGGCGCGAACTAATCAATTCACAATAAATTGGGGTAGGAGAATAGACGCTGCAATTCGACCGGATGTATTCCTCAATATCATTAGTAGCGGTTGTAGAAGGGCCAAGACGAGACGCAAAATATACCCTTGGCTGCTGTGAAACGCTTGCAGACTCAATGTGGCGCGGAAGTTCCTCCAATCCGTGATCTTCATGGGAGGCCATAAATCTGTAGGACAGGCACCCACTTCACCAACGGGCCCGCTAGAACCCATCACCACTTCCCGATGGGAGAGGCTCGGAACATCTGCTGAATGTTAGCGCATTGAAATTTCTACTCAGTCTATTCTTCTGGATGTAATTTTCAAACGTCAGGTCAAGCCTTTGCTTTCATCATCGCACACGTAATCAAAATTGTATTTCAGCCCCTAATGTGCTTCTTTCCATTTTTTTCACTACCTCTGATCAGCAAGTGGCTTCTAACCATTGGCAAATAATGAAATCAACGCAGGCCTTGTTTACACTGCGCAAATATTGAACTTACGAAAACTTACTTATAAATAATCCTCAGTTTGCAATCAATTTGCACGGAGAAGTTAGCACCCAGGCTAAAAAAAACAGTTGAATTGCAAAAGAAAACGGAAAAACGGCAAAAAAGTTGGCAGGCGCTTTTTGTACTGCCACTGCCACAGTGCCATGTAACGAAAAAGTTTAATGAGTTCTTGGATCTCAGTTTTTTGAATCATTAAACACTAGAACAAAATTAGGAAAATACTTACCATTTCACTACTCACATCTTCTCGAACACAAAACACCTGAATCCCAAGATTTTCAGCCACGAGAAAACTGAAAACTACTTCCCAGCTGGTTACGACGAGTACGAGTTACGAGGAACTTCTTCTTGAATTTCACTGTGAGATTTAAAATGATAAGTAACGGTTTTTTACTTCATTACTTTTATTAAGTGTAAGGTTTAGGTTGGACGCATTGTAAATGAAAGGTTTAGATTTTTAGGTTAGAAAATGTAAATGAAAGGTTTAGGAAAACTGACCAATGTGTGCGTGTTTTCTTCTCTCTCTTTCAAAAGATTTTCTCTTGCAACGACTGAGTGAGTAGTGACTAGTGAGTGTGCTCTCTTAACTGCGTTTTCGTGACTGAAATTCTCTTGGCATATTGTTTTTGTGCCATCGTCATCACCTTCACTACAGCAACGCTGGCCGTCGTGAGCAGTCGTTGTTAGACGCTTACGTTGAGAAGTTGGGTGGAGTTGATATTTGGTGCACGTTATCAGTTCTAACTGTAGCTGAGTCGGTTGTTTATTTATTCGGGGAACGGGTTTAATGAACAGTTTTTTCTAAGGCTTTCTGCATGCGAGGACAGAAATTTGACTAATTAAAATTTTATGTGTTGTGCTTTGTGAAGGGGTACAGAAAGGAAACTGGTAATTCTTGAAATAGCCGTGTTCACGAGTGTTTTGGCTGTCGAAGGCAGTGAATGTGGGTTCAGCTGAAGTGCGGAGATTCTTTTTATCGCAGATTTCCTGTGTTTATTGTGTGAAATCAGATTAGGATTTACGACGGCGGCAAGTGATATCGTATTCTGTGCAGTAGTCGCCTGGTTGACTTGTGCAAAGTGGAAAAGGGGCCAAACTCGCATTCGTATTTGGACGAGTGAACAACCGCAGCCAAGTGCTACTCCCTGCCGTTCACGGCACGACTGCGACGTCAGCGGTGTTCCGCTTTCTGTGCGGGCTCTGGAGCGGGACTGTCTGGAATTGGTTCAACGCACCGATTACATCGCTTGGACTGTGTGAACAACTTTTTTCCTCTTCAATTTCAAGTGATATCTTGAGCTTGACTTGAGGCGGTTTCCATTAATCTGTGGTTGGCCAAAGAATTGGATTTTTTGCTGGGTGCCGCCGGTGAATTATTGCCGCCATTTACACGGAGAGATTTCCCGTCGGCAGACGGCAGACCGTCCTTCGCCTGGGTTTTGTGTGCACGAAAATATTCGATTAATGCCCACTCGGGAAAGGCTGAGGAGGCGAATTTAATTAAAACCAGCATTGCTCGCGGTTAATTGGGCACCAGCCAGCAACCACGAAAGTGTCGTGCTCCGCCGGCCGCTTAATTCGGCAGTTACTGTGCCGTGGTTTGATGCACTTTGCATCGTGGCCACTGGCCAGTGGTGGAAATTAATGAACCGCGACAGCAGTGAGGCATTTCCCGTCCCCGCTCGCCGGTACTTCTTGTGATTGTGACTTGTGATGGTACTGTAGAACCAGAACGCCAGCGACGACAGTGAGTTCAGCGGCTCTTGCTTATCGCCGCATTTCCAATTGTTTTTTTTCACCGAGTGCTATCCCTATCAGCCTTAAATGGTGATCAGTGACCAATCCAGTGGCTCTGTGCGTTTTTATCGCAGCTAATAAATTCACTTATTTAACAGACGAGTGATTTGCTCCGTGCGATTAAACAGATTTAATTGAAGAAGCAGAGAGCGAGTGGCTGTGAAGTGTATCGAAGCGCCAAATTCTTTGGAGTGTGTGATTTCCACAATTTTCGGTCCCAAAAACGACATCTCGAGGCGATTCATGCATGAATTCCATTCCAGTGCCATTCATTGATGTGCGAAATATTTTTTTTACTGAACCGGAAATTTATAGTGCAACTATTTGGAAAGTTTTTGCGGATTATTGGATTATAGACATTTGGGAGATTTTTTCTCGCCGAAAACCGGTAAGTGGTCTTTTCATTCGAAATTTAGTACCAATCTCGAAGACTCGATTTTATTGCCATAGGCGTGAATATTTTATTGTGTGCCCAAACGGCCTGACTTTCTCTGGATCATCTCACCTCTGTGTCCCAGTCCCAGTCCCAGGTAGCGCGAGAGGGAACCTTGGCAACATTTTTTCTTTCCTGTTGTTTGAATGGATTTCTTACAAAAAGGTTTTATAGTGCCATCTAGAACAATTTGCGGTTTTTACCAGAATTTCGCCCTCATTTACAGAGTCAACCTTCAACTGAAGGTAACTTCCTTAAAGCCTGAATAAGTAATACCATATGTGCAACGGAATTTTTATGATGCCCTTAAAACTCAAGTAATTCTTAAATTTTTCTCTTCTATTCGAGATTCTTCTCATTAAGTGATCACAAAAATAAGTGTTTTCCACAGAAGAATATCAAAATTCCGTAAGTCAATCACGTCTTCGTCCACATCAAATTAAAAACAGGACAGAAAGAAATTAGGATTTGT
>QYTT01082229.1:1536-16165 GCA_006980735.1 Dasypogon diadema
ACACTAATTTCATACAGCCCATACAACAAAATTAGAATTAAATTCTAAACACACGTAAGACTAGTGTCTTTTAGGATTATCGTGACTACAGACTATGTAAAACATTTCTTGCAATTTTGTAGTAGATACAGACATTTCATCGAAAGATGTGGCTAGTTCAATTATGGTTCGTGTATGTTTGTATGCCTAAAATTTTTAATTTAGGTGCATTTAAATATTTGTTTATTTAAATAGGCCTTGTGGTACGATTCAAAGGGCGAAGACAGTATTAAATGCAGCAAACAAAACTATTGAGGACCATATAGGTTTATTGGTCTGATCATATGATCTTGATTAATATATGTAGCACTCGCGCGGAAGTCAATTACTTCTGAATTCGCTGGGCACAACAACGTCAATATACTTTAGATTCCATGGAAATTAACCTTCCAAAATACAAGCTAAAAACATAATCGGAAAGTGCAAAATTAAATAACTTTACAAGGAACTTACAATTAATTGTAAGTTTTGGTGGGTAAGGGTGGAGTATAAAAGAGTAAGATACCATACTCTGGCAAAGTGATTTCAACACTCGGTATTAACCGTGTTGTTAGGAACGATGATAGAGTAACTCATTTTCAATTTTTTTTGCAAATTTTACTTTTCCCGCCAAAATGCCTTATTAACACACATAATGTAAAATTTTGGACTCCTATCTACCTAAATGCAACCATTATGAAGCTAGGCGACACTTTTTATCTGAATTTAATCCCCTCGTACCTCAATTTTCTCACAATATGTGAGGACCCTCAAGATTAACCGACACTGATACAAGTCCAAAAAGGTTAAATTTTTTCCAATCGTAATCCAATTAGTAGGAGAGGTAATGACGTGTGGAGTATAAACAAGAGTAAGATACCATACTCTGGCAAAGTGATTTCAACACTCGGTATTAACCGTGTTGTTTGGGGTATCGCAGCATAATACCTATCAACTCGTAAAAGAATATAAAAGGCGATGTCCTACCAAATGGATTCGTAACCGGCGAATTTTCCGACTATATCCACGTTTTCTAGAGTCTGGAGACTGAGAACGGAAGATAAGTACCTACTCTCACTTATTTTGTTTTTTACTTCTTTCGTATGACTCTAAATCAGTGGTTTTACTATACAAAAGTGAAAAGAATTTAGTGTAAAGAATTTGGTGTGGTAGAAGTGCATTGAGGTTTTAATGTTGCCAATTTAAGTTGAAATTTCAAATCATGGTTGATGGACATTATTTCTTTTTTTCCCAAAGAGAGTTTTTATTTCATTTTTTACGATTCTTGGACTCAAAGAGATCTACAAAACTAGTTGAATAGTTGACGTAGTTAATTGGTAATTAAAAGTATATAAGTGAATCTCTTTTTTAACTCACTTTTAATATGGACCTTAGCGCACATTTGAGTAGTCTAGAATCAAAACTTAAAAAAAATACCCACATTGCCAACTTCCTATTTGCTTTTGAAAGTTTAATTATCATAAAAAACAAACCGTCAATTCAAATTTTTTGCAAACCTAATCAGGTATTCATTATGTAATTATTCGTCGAACAAAATTAGTTCGCAGTCGATATTATTTTTTGTTCTCGAGATATTCGCCTGACACCCCGACGAAATGGGGCGGGAGACAAAATCTGCCCTTAATCAGAATAGCAGAGTCCCTATAGAGCCTCCTAATGATCTCCAACCACCTGGGTGGAGTTGGCTTTCTATCTACACTTATCTATCTGTCTATCTATCAATTTACTGGGCACATTATTTACCTAATTGTTTCATCCTACTTAATTGTTTAATTCATTCTAGGTGTCTAAAACTCAATAACAAAATATCATAAATACCATAAGTGACAGTATATAACTAAAATTTCCAGACACAATATGCCATGTATTTTATTACACATGCATAGATATATAGTACGAAAACAGTTTGGGTATAGGATTGCAGATTCTTTGTTGTACCTTTTAAATTTTACTAATTGTCGTACTTGAAAGCGACAACAATTAAAAAACTTTTGTCTAGTATGCACGCTAAGATACTTCTGGTACTTGGGTGATGCCTACCGCGAAGGTACTATTTACTAGGTTAAGTTCTGCCATATTCTGCATCGTACATCGTACTATAAACCAGGTCATAAGTTGTTGAAGTAAAAGAATTTGAAACTGTGTGTTTATATACACCGCCCAGAATGTTGAAACGACAGGAAAGTAATAACGTAACCTAAATTATTTTTTTATTATTTAAAATCGAGTCCAATTATATTTCCTCTTCACAAACACTAAGTGTAACTTAGAGATTTCATAATTTCACATACAATTAACGTTTTAATCATAATCACCAAAAATGTCCAATTTCTTTCTGATCTTATATGTTGACAATATAATTTCATACTTTCTAAACAAGGTATGTATAGATACATAGTTTTTTTTACTTTTAAAGTTCAATGCTGCGTATCTAATAAAATTTTAGTAAAACATTGATTCGCACAAATGTAAAATTTAAGGAATAGAACAAGAACACATCTGAAATTTTCAAAATATAGAAATAAATTCAGTCAGTCTTTGACTGTGATTAATTTACGAATACACGAGCGAAGCGTCTATTGCGACAGAGTATTCTCAAACTCAAAAGTCATTTTCATTCACATTCGCGCCGCGAAGCAAATAAATTTCAATTCTGCTTTCAGTGCAAATTAAATACACTGTCTTTATCTAAAGCGAATGAAAGCGCCGCGAATTTAGCGAATAAAATACCCCTGTTGAATGATGCATCGTCCGCCATGTGTCTCAAGCGAATAAAATCCAAACTAGTTGAGAAATATTTCTTGCGCGCGATAAGAATTTATTTTAGTTGTTATGCTCGCGTCACGAACTTCGCGTTTGGTGTCGCCAGTGAAAATTATTCACTTTCTTCGCGTCGCTTCGCATATAGTATGTCCGTACCTTAATTTTTAAAAACTTCAAATTTCTTCAAAAATATTTCCAATAATCTCCAGTTGTAAAAGAAGTTAGTCATATCTTCGAAAAAGGGTTCCGGTGAGTTCCAATCCCACACGCTGGCTTTTTTCGTATCTATTTGTAGGGTCCTTAAAATAAATGCTTTAAAAATCTACCATCACTTACAATTTATCTTCGAAGAATTTATCAAAAAGTCGTGGGTTCGAAGCCTGCACAGGACGTAGCTTCCATTTAGCCCTTCTGCACTTCATAAGCAAATCCAAGCAGGTCCTTTAATACACTAATGATTGTAACTTTGTATGAAGATGATGTCACAGAAATTGTAGTAGAGCTAGAGGGCTTTGTTCACAATATTAGACTTTAAATCAATGATAAATAAAAACAAAAAATAAAAACAAGAGACAACGTATCTGCCCACGTCTCCTACGCATTCAGTACACGGGCTTTCGCTTCGACGAAGTCGTGCATGATTTCAGGCAAATCGAAGGTGGGGATATACCGAGTTGAAATAAGACCTCTAGTAAAGTAGGGTTTGGGTGCATTGTTCTTATCCAAGCAACAAAATGAAGCCTTAGGGGCATTTAAACCAAGAATTCTGTACTTTATTAATAGCGGAATGTGAGATAGAAATGATAAAATTTTCAGAGCGCCAAAAATCTGACAGATTTAGATGACCTAGGGGCTTATTCTGATTCAAAGGAAAGTCCAGTGGAAAAAGAGAAAGTTGGCCAAGACATTTGTTCATATGCTAAAGTAAATGTAAAAATATGTCTCGATTAACTTTCTACTTTTTCATTGGACTTTTCACTGAATTAGAATAGACCCCTTGGACACGTATCTAAAATAAAAAAAACCATATGATGCCCAACATTATCCTGGTGGAAAATTGCAAGAGTAAACGGACTTAACAAGCGACCAGAAGCCTTTGCTGCTTCTGTGCAAACATCCTTCTTCTAATGTTCTGGTCGAACTGCAACTTGGCTTTGCTAATAATAGAATTGCATTTATTGTGAGCTTCAGTATAAATTCGACTTGTTTCTGGGCAATTATTCACCTTTAAGGATCGAAAAGCCGCTTTCTTGATCCTCATAGCAGTCCTACAATCCTCTGTAAACCACGAGCTCTTATTTGGCCAAAGCTTTTGTAGCTATGAGGGATGAAGGCGTATATTCCGAACCAAATAATATCGGTTAATGCTTCACAGCAGTACACTACATTTTTAGAGGCAAAACAGTCAGCCCAGTTAACTTCCTTGAAAAATTTATTAAGCCCAAACCAATCGACTCGATTGGTCCGAGTACTTTTCGCGATGAAAGGACAATAGCAGATCCAGAAGATTAGCATTATGTTCCACTACATCAGGAATACGTGTGGGAGAACTCACTAGCTCTTGTAGATTGTAGATCCAACTTAAATTATAAACGGGTTAAAAATAATAGTGGCCAAATGGGCTGAAGTGCACGTCTTCAGATCTTCTCCTCTGCTGGCGTGGGATCAAATTCTTTAAAGGACCTAGTGATATGTCTGGGTACCAGTGGTTGAGGCAATTCTACTGACAAGAATTGTACTTGAGAAGTCAGAGGGATGTTGCCGCCTAAGCTGTGCTGTGTGCATCGCAGTGTTGTCCCCTGAGCTTAGGCAATACATTAAAAAAAGTTGTAGAACTATTATTACTATCAACCTAACTAATCTCCAACAATTTTCACTTAAAAGCCTTCACAGAGTAAATTTAGTTTGAATAATTGTTTTTGCTTATCACAATTTTATTTAACACGGTACAAAATTTCGTGTTAAACGAGGTTTACCTGTCTTGTTGATTCTTCTGTGGTTATATAATATCTGCTTCTGTGAATTTAATATTTATTTACATTCACCGAAGTTTAATTTGCATTCTTACACATTTTTATAGTTGGAGAAATTGAAAAAGAAAATAAGAAATAATAAAATATCCAAAAAAAAATAATAAGAGAAATATTGTAATAATATTTTCCTCTAATGCTTCAAGTTTTTGAGTCTTCACATGGTGTCAAACTCAAGTACTTCCAAATTTCACCCCAACATTACTTTTCCTATGAATTTAAGGAATTTAATTATCTGTGTGCAGCCATTTAGTTAGCTCACAGGTTATCCAATTAACTTTTCCTTCGAATTTCGTACACAAACATAATCTCCCCCCTAATTAACACCAACAAAAAATGGCTTGCATTTAATACAAATACCTCCCAATGAATTGTGCCAGAACATTTTATAGAACCACCGAATTACTGAAATATTTAAACCATTCATTCAAATGTAAAAGACAAAATTTTGAATTAATCACATCACTTCTCTAAGCCTATACTTTTGTACTATACCGTAATGTTCACAAGGAAGTTGCTTCAAATAATTTATCCTGAACCACCCTACAATACCTAGGCCCTAGCATCATCCTCTCGATTCAGGGAGATTATTAGAGGGAGAAAATTGTGGGGTTCAACCACATCCCTGTGGTACTGTTCAGTGATGCGGGTTAAAAATGTTTCGGAATCCTTAACCTAAGGTGATAAATATATCAAAGCAACCCCGTCTACAGCGAGTTCCCCTTGAGCTCCTCAATAACTGGCGTAATTTATACAAGTCATTTAAGAAGGTAAGTGTGCATACAGGTGTCTGTGAAGTAAAATCAGGTGTACCAAAACAGGGGCTAACAAATTATCACGGATCACATTTTGATTTTCCCATCAAAGGGTGATGAGCACATGTTTACAGTCAGTAGCTTAGACTCCTGATATACTATACTATATGTACATTACATACATATGTGTTACTTTTTGAGGCCCTTTTGTAGCATGAAATTTATACCAAATTATTATGGCCAGATATGTTTCCTATTAAATTTGAATGTTTCACCTATGTGGACGAATTAGTGCTGAAATTGAACAGAAAGCACCATTTGTGTTTCTAGGACGAAAGAGTTTTGTTGCGGTCATAAAATGGGTCGGAACCATTTCTACGTAAAATTAAGGAAATTAATTTTTAATTGTTTACCCTTCCCTTTTGGTGGTTAATGTGGAGTTGGAAATTTGTATTCAGCTAACAATTTTCGTATTATTATTTATAAAAGAGGATAAAATTCCCATGAGATTAAATATACCTATTATTATAATTCCAAACACGGTTAATCATTTATTTCTACAACAAAGGCTTCCTACTTAAATTTTAATGATGAAAATAAAAATAAGTGAAAAACTAGAAATAGCGCAAAAGTATGCCTTCATATTTTTCGTCGACTTATACGGAAATTTTTAAATTCAAAAATATACTGCACATACTTCCGCTTCCATTTGTCCTACTTCCTTTCGATTTAACTGATGCAAAATTATTACTTATAATCTGATATTTGTAAAAAAAAATGTTGTCCGGCAGCCCGTGACCCAAGCCCAAGGACTTCCTTCATGCATATCCAGTGGGCATGCTAATTTTCCTTTTTTTTAAGGTATTGCCTATGCTCAAGGGACAACCCCAAAGGGTTGTCACAGTACAGCTTAGGCGGAAGAATATTAGGGAAAGGGACATTGGAAAATTTTAACCTGCCAAATGTTGCAAAGTAAGCCATACAATTTTTTACAAGAAGATTTTCTTAGAAATATAGCCTCAAAAGTTTGTACACCTCCAAAAACGGTTGACACGATAATTTCCCTCAGGTCATCTGAAATAGAAAAAAAACTTGATGGCGTTTTACTTAATGTACAGACAGTTATTATCTAACTGAGATGTATACTTTTTTCAGCAATATGATAGCAGGCCGCAGGATGGGCTGGTCCATGAAAGCAAATGTTGGGTCGGACACATGTGGCCAGAAGTACACTCGAGTTGTGTCGGGTCAAATATTCGATCTTGTTTGCAGAGCTTTGATTCATACATGCATAATATTAAACCTATCAGCAAAACAAAGAAAAAAACTAAGTATACAACGTGCTAGTATAGTTGGCAATGATCTGAGTGTTGCTACAAGTTTTCTGCTTTTCCACATCATGTAAAGAAAACTAAGGAAAAGAATTTTCATCGGCAAAGTAATTTTTTCTTTAAAAAAGAATCTTAAATTTTAATTTCCTAAATACTATCACGAATGCTATTATAAATATTCTAGGAAGTATAGATATTAGTGTCTCCTTTTAAAAAAGGAAAATCTTGTAGCTAACAGATCACTACCCTTATCACATGATGCCGCCCTAGATTTGAGTCCAATCAAGGTTTGAGTCCGTTCATGTTTTGAATCCCTCTCAAGGTGTGAGTCGGGTCACGACTCGAGTTCGCTGGAATTTTGAGCGTTAAGCTCAAATGTCGAGTGGACTCGTCTCACTGTTTGAATTGAACGATAATTTGGTATTGAAGAATGAATGAGTCCGGTCTTTTACAACATTGGCTCTTCGGAGTTCGGAGCTGCAGAGCAAATGTGTTCTTTAGGACTAATAGCCGTAATTTGAGGAATGTCTTTATCTTGTCTTGTAATTCTTGATTGAATGTTAACATTAATAAATTAATATTGTTTTTTTTTTTTCTTTTATCTTCTTAATTGGTTTAACCCTGCTGAATGTCTTGCATGCCAATGCCGGAGCCTAATCTTAATACATTTCTATTGAAATGTGTGAACGCTTAATGTAGAGGTAGATAAATGGTACTAGGCTTCCCGCTGAGAATTGCGCCTTTTGGACTAAAAGGGAAACTCATATTTATTTAATATTAAAAGGCTCGATTAATTTTTTCATATCAATTTTTTCATATCCAATTCCACCCTCTTCAATTTTTCCCGAGCTTCCTTCGTGATTCATCGTGCAATCATCGGCGTGAGAATCCTTCCCTACTTCAAATTCCTCTGTGCCTATTTTATTTTTCCAATATTCGGACTGTTTACATTAGGAAGATTTTACAATTAAGTAGATCCATCACTTTTTCCGAGTAGTGGCCGATCAAAGTTGCGATCCCTTGCAGCGACGAAACCCCTCTTTTACTCTACGTGCCATCCCCGAATACTATGAGATCTTTTTTGGTTCTACTACGTTTTCTGTGCAGTTGCTGTGAGCAGTTTCTGTTCAGCGACAGCCTCAGAAAATAATAAATTGGCGACAGTTTTCAAATCACAAAAAATATTTGCAATGATGTGGTCGTACACTTTTCTGTGTAAGATTTTAAGATGGTTCATTATGCCACAAAATGTATGTATTCCATCACGACCAACACCCAGGAGCCTCATGGCAAGAACAATGCGTTTATTAATTTCATAGGCGTTATTTATAAGTGGACAGGAGCTGATATAGTTATCACAATTAACGACTAGCTTAAATCCAAACCCAAGAACACTTGATTCACTGAATGTCCGAATTTCTGACACACACCTTACATTTTACCATTTCACCAAGCGCGGAAAATAATGTTAAAAAATTTATCAAAGATATCCATGCCCTACATTTATTGGCACTGAATGAGTCTTCAGTTTTCTCCTGGAGGCACTTGTAGAAGCCGTTTCCCATTGTAATTCATGACGATTTGAAGGCTTTGGTGTTTTTTTGCTTCTAGAAGCACACCTGGCACTTGATCGCGAACCCTTTTTATCAACATATGTTTGTTTCATCTTGGGGAAAATTCAAAAGAATATATATCAAAACTTTTATTTTTCACAGTATGAACTACACTACGTCATCTAAACTTCACATATTTGGCACAGTACGCCAAGTAGAAAAAAAGAAAGAGAAGAAATCGGTTGTAAAACGGTGCCCGCCTATGTAGTTCGGTCCACCTGCAGGCACATTTCTTAGTACGCTTCAGGTACAATTCCTCTAAAACTACTCTAGATATTTACGTGGAACCTTTTGCAAATAAATTTCACGTCATTATATTTTCTAAATTATTTTTTAAAGTGAAAAAAGAAAATCGAATTTTTTAGAGTTTCACAGTAGGGTAACACTTTAACTCCGACGAATAAATCCATTAGTGGGTTAGGCAGCATTTTGAAGATAAATCTTCAGACTACTATTTTAATAGTTGTGTAATGTGTTGAAATAAAGGGAGAATATATAGAAAAATAACTTCTGTCTTCTTCTTCTCTCACCCCTCTTTCTACCTTAGGCCGCGAGGATAAGATTGGGAAATTTTAACCTGATAAATGTTGGAAGTGAGCCACAATTTTTGATATGAAATTACTGTGCAACATCCCAGTGGCTTTGCAAGTACAATTCTCGTCAGTAAAATTGCCTTAACCGCTGGTATCCAGATAATATCGCCGTATCCTGTGCAAGATTTGAACCCACGCCAACAGAGCAGAAAAACTGCAGATGTGCGCCTCAGCCCGATCGACCACCTGGTTGATCATAATCTCAAGTTTATTTTAAAATAATAATGAAAGCAAAAATTCATAGTAAATAGTAAATGTTTAGTATAATATTTTATATTGGCCTGCTAATACATATATAAAATTTAGTGAGATGTTAAGGCAGCCTTTCTTTTACTAATAAATAATGCATCGTTTTGTTTTTCTCTTTTATACATTTTCTTCTTTTGGTTTTTTGAAATGATTGCTTTCATGTGAATGAATTAAATGCTTCACTTTTACTGACCATTGTTATATGTATTCGTCTAATTTGTTCTTAATCCTGGTTTTTATGGTAGATATAAATGTAAAAATATTGAAAAACTCCGTATAATTTGTCTTTTATATGCTTAAATGGTTTTTTTCATTCATTTTGTGGCTTTGGGCTGATCTGTTTCATTAATTTTTTAAAACGAAGAAAACTTAGTTTTTTTTTTTTTAACACGGGAAAAACAGAAAAACACACGTACTTTATCGAATAAACTTGCTTTAAACGAAAATAACTGATATTTTGTTTTTTGACATAACTAAATAGGAATATGATTGAGGTTGAACGAAAAAGGAAGAAAAAACCCATATTTTATCGAAAAAACTTTTTTTTAACACATTAGTGACTGGAAACGAGAAATCTTGTTTTCACCAACGTACAAATAGCCGCTGATGAAATATTTACAACTGTGTTAAAAAAATAACAAACAGGCTTTTTGTTTCCTTACATCTCTAGTGGTGTACCCTCACTTTTTACTTCCACTCTCGATTGGGTTTGAGACATTTAAAGTAATTCAAATATTTGTATGCTAAAACAAAAAAAAATTATAAAAGCTTTTATTAAATTAAGGGAATACTGATTCTAAATTATGTAAGAAAAATATATGCTAATTACCCCTTTTTTGAGAAATTTGCGTATCTATATGAAAAACATTTAAAAAATGCCATAATTTTGAATTTAGAAATTCGTAGCTCCTATCAAAGAAAAGTAAGAGAAACTATACTTTTACCATAATAAACCGTCACACCCTCTGCAGGATTCGAACCCACGCCCATAGAGAAGAAAATCTGAAAACGCGAGCCTCAGCCCACGCCTGTTCTAACTGATTATAGGACCAGGTGTTGAGGGCATATTTGGCGGTTCTACAAGAGATACCGCAAAAAGGTTCTGGTCCAACGAGGGGGATTGATGCACCTCTCTTGGCCAGTCTATCTGCCTCCTTATTACCCTCAAAACCTGAATGTCCCGGTATCCATTGTACTCTTAGGTGGTTCCGTGCTCCACGCCTAGCTAGCACTTGGACACATTCCCACACTAGCTTCGTCTTGATTTCATGAGTAGATACATATATATTCTCTTTTTGGTATAATTTCGAAGGAGGTTTTCGTCAGGTATCTGGCGATGGCATCGGTTTTAGAGCCATCCGTATACCAGATTACCGCTCCTTTATTATGATTGAGAACCACGCCCTGAGGTATAGGCCTCACTACCGATTGGTAGAGCCAGATGATAATGCCTGGTTTGAGTACCCCTGTTGTTCCAGCCAGTCTCCTTGGATATTGGTATCAATTCCCCGAAGAATGTAGTCTCTTTTATGCACCTCATCTTAGTCCTCCTGGTGAATGGCACAATTTTTGTCTTATTGGGTTTCACTGATAGCCTATGTATGGCACCAGTGCTGTATAAATTTTAGAGCCTCTTGTAGATGTTTAGATAGCGAGAGCTCAAGTTTGCTGCTGATGATGGTAATCACAAGGTCATTAGCATAACCTTGCGATTTAATTCCTTGATTGTTTAATTACACCAGCAAGTCGTCAATCAGCACGGACCATACAACGGGTTGCTTCTTGCATAAAAAACTAAAGCCTGCCCGGTATCGTAAACCTCATCAGAAGGCTAAAAGGTTAAAAAGTGCGAATGTTTACTGTGTTCGATCGTGTTTAGTGATGAAAATAATCTTGCCTTGATGGGCTTGATAACTTTGTTGCATATTGGAGGGATACTTTTTGTAAAGAATCTTTCATCGGGGATGCTGTATGACAAGCTTGATCTCGCCTTCAAGAATGAATAGTGAGGGCAATCTGAAAAGGTCGTTTAGCATCACCTTCAGCCATATTTAAGAAGATGTCTTTAAAATCCTTTGGCTTTCAATGAGATAATGGGAAAATCATTTTACGTAAGATACATGCCGAAAACTTAAAATCCGACATAATTGAAGAGCTTAATACACGACGATATTCTTTAAAATCTTGTAAATATTGTGAAAGACCAAATTTTCGAATTTATTACCCGCACGCCAATAGCTGAGCGGGCTGAGGTGCACGTCAGCAGATTTTCTTCCCTGTGGGCGTGGGTTCGAATCCTCCATAGGACGTGACTATTTATTTGGATACCAGTGGTTAAGGCATTTCTGCTGACAAGAATTTTTCTTTCGAAACCACTGAAATAATGTTGCACAGTAAAGATTTCATACCAAAAATTATGGTTCACTTGCAACATTTGTCAGGTTAAAAATTTCCCAATCTCGAAAATCGAGCTAAGTCCATTACGAACACTGCAATTATATCCTTTGGAATTTTTGGAATAATTTAAATTCAGAAAGCTTTTAAATTCTATCTATATTAATGATTAGTTTTTTTCTTTTCTTATACCCAATCTTTCAGCTCAGTAATATCAAAGTTTAAAAATTACTAAAAATTACAAACTAAATCTGTAATCATCTACTAAATCCATGAAATTGTATGAGACATTAAAATGCTTTTATGTGATGGAACAACATTTTCAAGGGTTGAAATGGTGTGAACTCAAAGAAAATAGAAGCTAATACAAAAGCGCAACATGCTATCAAAAGGAAGGAAGGATTCAACACATAAAGCCTTCTATGATGGCTGCCACTGCCAACTGGAACAACACTTCAACTTAAGCACAATATCGAACAAAGTCCTTTTATAGTATTTCTGTTCAACAGGTTAACGTTTATACACTTGTGGATCTCCTTTTACTGTGTTATATTTAGTAAATAGAATAGATATACTTTTAACCTGCGCAAAACTTCTTCTCATACATATATAGCGACCTTCTTCTTCTATTTATATTCTCCTAAAGGCTCCAGAAAGTTAGAAGAGAATTAGTTTCTTATGAGTATCAGTGTTTGGTTGCGGTGGGGAGTATGAGCTTTGGGTAGTTAAGTAAACAGCCCATAACCAGTGTGGCTATATTACCTGTAGACTTTGTTTTGTGTTTACATTTATGCGTATGCTTTAATGCATCCATTAAAGTAGCATATTAAATTAGAGCCTGTATTAGGATATGCTTTTAGTGGAAGGTTTGTGTTACCACAGCCGTTATCGTCCTCATCTTTGGTGCCTATAGGCAAATTTCACTACCTCATTTAATCTTGCTTTATTTCTCTACAATCTTTAATCGAAGATGCTTTACGAATGGAGATAAAGGCAGGGATTATTGTAAAATTTTTCGTTCATTTATAAAGAATGTTGAATGTGATTTTACTCTTAGCACTGTTTAAATGAATCCTATACAATACATTGATATATTTTATTTATAATTGACGGTATGCGACTGAAGAGGTTTGTGCAATTATTTGATGTGATTACTTATAATTTCATGCCCTTTCGCCTTATGCTTAGGGTAACATTTTAATACTTTTTTTTAATACAGATTCACTTTATTTAAAACATTATAAAAATTAATGCCTCAACGCGGCTAAACTATTTTATAGATATGTATATTCAATACAATATATGTATATAACATGACCAAATACACACAAGTACACACAAAAAATTATATCCCTTTTTTCCGGCTATTAAATGGGAGTAATTAGCATGGTCAAATGACCGTAAGTAAAAGTAATATCCTTTTTAATTTTAGGTTATTTCAAGAAATTATTTTTATTTTTTATTTATTTATTGGGTCGGTTAGTAACATACAGAAATGTGGACAGGAAGTTGAATGTTCTGTTAGTATCTACTAAGAACAATTTCTAAAAATATGCCTACCTTCTCAGAATCCAAAAGAAAAAGCAAAGGCTTTTTAACTTAACTCTGAAATTAGTAAAAATGAAGGCCTCCTTTTTAGCTTCATTAAAAAAATGCAGAATTCCCTTTTAGACCCCACGTTTCGGATAAATTACTTTTCGATATATTCTCCTTTTATTTCAACACATTTTTCATATCTTTTAATAAATGCTTTAATACTATTAAAATAGTAGTCTGAAGAAGAATCGCAAATCTGATTTGAGTTTGGCAAATAAAAAATATAGTCACTTGGGTCCAAGTCTAAATTTCAAGGTGGAGCGGCCTTTGAAACAGCAGCAGTGTGTAGAGGGTGCATAATCGTGTAAGAGCAGTACTTTTCGGAACAGTTTTCTTCTCATTTTCTCGGCAACGGCTTTACCTAGCTCTCGTAGAAGTTCAGCATAATATATGGCTTTTGTAAGGGTATTACGATCTTTGAAGTCCACCAGCAAAATACCTTCAGTATCCCTGAAATCTATTGCCATGACCTTTCTAGTGCTTTGTGTGTCCTTCGCTTTTTTTCGGCACTGGTTCTCCGGAGCGATGACACTCCGTTGAATCCCCTTTGAACTAAAGATCATGGTAAAGAACCATAGTTTCATCGCCTGTCATAATCCTACGGAAAACACTGTCTACGTCGTCTTTACACAACTCCAAAAATTGCTGACAGCACTCAATTCGGCTGCGCTGAGGAAAGAATTCGCGATACCCATCTTGCGCTGATTTTTGTCATACCTAAATGCTCAAGAAGAACCCGGAGGACACGTGTTGTCGGTGTATTGGTTTGTTCTGCGATTTTCTTGGCCCATAACTGCCGTCAGAACAACTTTCTCAAATCCACGTTATCCTGTGTAACTATTGTTACTGGCCCTTCACAGCTTGGATCATCTTCATTTGACTCCCGTCCCCAGCGAAAAAGCTTTGACCAATATTTAACCATCGACAATGATGGTGAAGATTCTCTATCTGTTCTTTGACCTCAGTCGGTGTTAGTCTATCTTTTGTTGAAAATTTTATTGCAGCACAATTTTCACTTTTCTAAACAAGATCACTTCTCTTTTCAAATCACTATTCCAAACCGTTTGAGAATAGTGTCTCGACAGGTGGTTTTATACCCTCAAAAGGGTTGAGGGTATCAAGTAGGAAAAGAATTTCAGGAAATTTTAAATAGAACCCTTCGAGGTCACGAATATTTGGACCGTACTAGGTACGTTATTATTAAATTGGAGATTGCGGAGATGATAGTTTGGGAATTGTAGGCTGTCTGGAAATAGATTAACTACA
>QYTT01082229.1:24657-38404 GCA_006980735.1 Dasypogon diadema
ATTATCTCAGCTTATCGCTATTCTTACAAAATAATGCCAATGAAACCAGAAATATAATTCCTTTTAAATGTGAAGAAAAAAAATGAAATAAAATGAAAATAAATAAAAATAAACTGGGTACGATTGGTCTACCCACACTGCCAACTTCCCATTCAGCCATTTTGTCTTGCTTTTGTAAGTTTAATTGCCATAAAAAAGCTACCAATTCAAATTTTTTGCAAACCTTATCAGCTGCTTACTATGCAATAATGCGTCAAATGAAATTGGTATGGAGTCGGTATCATTTTTTGTTCTCGAGATATTCGAGACGAAAATAAGTTCACGAACGTACGAACGAATGTATGAACGTACGTACCCACGCGCACACAGACATCTCTATAAAAACGATGGATTCGGACTCTAGGGAGCTCGAACGTAGAAATATGTCGAAATTTTCAATTCGAAAAATCGGACTCATTATACAATAACCTCCAAATGGGAAGATAATAATAAATTTCTTAGGCAGTATACATTTATTTTTGGATATTATTAATGTTCACAAAATTCCCTACTAAATTCTCTAGGGCCTACTACTAGGCCCTACATTCAATTAAATTTGTAGGTTAAAAATATAATAAGAGTTTTAGGATCAAAATAAATTCATACATATATTACAATTTCATTTACACCGATTTGTGCCGTTCCAAATTTCCTTCTTCTCTGGCCATAATTAGCTGTATTTCTTTTCTTTCTTGTATAATGGTTGAATTTCCACGAACTATTTTTCACAAATAAAAATTTTAAAATTTTCTTCAATAACTTCACTAGTCGGAAACCGAAAAGAGAAGACCGCCCTGTTCTCGATAATCTTCCATCCTCCCTCGTTTTACGATATTCTCCGACGGAAATTGTTACCCCCTTTGAGCAAAATTGTTTATTTTGATTTTTTATTTAACGTAAGGGTACGTTTATACCGCGATTAGTAAAGGTTTAGGTTTAGATTTCTGGGATTCATTTTATTAGTTTGCTTGGTCATTTGCTGAGTCGACTTTGGCTAATTTTAATTAATGAACAGTATTTACTTATTTAGTATTTCATCATAATCTGTATGTTTTTTTTCTATTATCTACGTATTCTATTTATTTATTTATTTTTTTGTTAGTTGTGTACTTTCGAAATATTTTTTGTATTCGAATAAATTCGCAATATTTATTTTTTTAATAATTCCTTTTTTGTTTATCTATATCAAGACGGGTTCAGTGATCAGTATTGCTTTCCATGGGATTCAGGCTGATTAGCACTTTACAAGTATACACAAAATTTACAATTTTTTTTAAGTATCTACTAAATAAAACAGCGGTTATAGAGAGTGCCAAAAAAATAACAGAAAAATTAACTGGAAAACTAAATTTCAATACTTTAAGTTCAGCTGATCTAACTACTTAGCTTTCCAAGCGAATATAAGAAAATAAAAGTAATATTGCAAAGATAACTAAACGATATTATGTGATTCTTAACGAATGCTTTAAATGCGCCGATGGTGCAGGCCGATTTAATGTCTAGAAGAAGATCATTGGACAAGATAGGACCGTTCTATAACCATAAAAGCGCTGTATTAATAGATTTTGTTTTAAATTTGAAGAGTTCTCTGAGATAACCTGGGTTATTCAATTTAAGTAATTTATATAAGAAAATTAGAACTTCACGCGCTAAATAAGTACTTAAGGAACAGCCACGTGCCTGATATTGATATCGATAAGACGAAATATTATCAAACCTCCGTAGTCCAAAGACGAGGCGTACGCAATCATTAAAGTCTACGTCATTGTGGATCCTTGGGGGACCCGCCATGCTAACAACAACGATGCGAAAATGTCAACCTTGACCCTTTTGCTACATCCCAAGAGAAATTTTTCAACATATGTTTAAAATTGCCTGAAAGCTTCTGCACAAGAATGCCATGATCAATACAGTAAAAAGCCTTTATAAATATTGAAAAATAGGAATAACCTAAAATAACATAGTCATAGTTAAAATAATACCAAAATGTTTTATTAATACAATTTTCTCAATAGTATTTCTGAATCATAAATATCCATCAAAGCTGGTTCTACTTAGCTGGTATATTAAGTTGAGTTCGAAATTTTCTTCGTAGAAACACTATATCTCTGATACATACTCCACATGTAATCAAAAGAAAAAGAAAACGGAGTTTCTGAGTAATCGAGGGCACCGACTTTGAAAACTACGTTTTGATAAAAAATGGATTTTAAAGTTGAGAAAAGTTTAGCTATCATTTCTTACCATGAATCGTCGATTCCAGCTCCATATAATAAGTCTTTGAAACTTGAAGCAACTTCTCCAATCGACAGTCTATGTATCCAATCTATGCGACGTTCTAGCTTATTTTGTCGTACTTTACGTCCTGAACTCGGCTTGAATATATGTCGCTCATCCTCTGTAGTTACATATCTGTGAGCATTTGGGCTTAGAGTTGTGTTCGTGTTTTGTAAAATTTGTAGCAAAGATTTTGCACCTTCATTAAAAATGCAGCCTGCCACATAGGCCGCGATTTCAACTGTGACTGTCCACGAATGCTTATTTGTTTAAACTTTATATCACTCACATGTTTTACAACTAACACGCTCTGAAATGGCTGCAAAAACTGGTACAAAAATTAGAATAGAATATCCGATAGTCTCTTCTATAGGCATCTTGAATTCGTCGGTAATTTTCAGTGTTTTAGCTGATGTACTTGTACTTCCCTCCTCTCTTCTTAATATGTGAACATTTTTAGTACGTGGCGTTTTTCTTGCGGGATCTTTTGCAACGCCTTTAGAAGTTCTGGCCTCTCTAGATATTTTGCCACTTCGATGCATTTTAAAAGATTTTGAAATGCACAGCTTGTAATTTCCAATCTACTGACAAACACAAAAACACTTACATTACTTCCCTCAGCCAATATTCTCTTCAAACAAATTTCTAAATTTATCTGAACACACTACACTTCAAATGACTCTATCTTGAATATTTTTTGAAATTTTGGACTGAAATTTTGCGAAAACATTCTTAACACATCAAATATTGAAATTAGGTAAAGAACTAAAAATTGATTTTTTTTGTCATATCTAGCTGATATGACTCCTTAACGAAAAGAAAAATAGGAAGGAAAGAAAAGGAGTAAGGATGTCAGCACATATTCTGTGTGAACAACTGCGATTTGTAGTCCTGGTGGACTACAAGTATTTCACATTTGTATAGTTCTGTTCAAGAAGGATTCACGAAATTTCACTATTCTGCTAGATCTTGTCTCGAGGACGAAAGGATAGAAAAGTCTCGATACGCGGGTATTTTATTTTTATTTATCTATTTATTTCATTAGGCTCTACAATATAATACATATAGGAACTTCTAAGCATGCGTTGTTGTGCCTCAACACCTCCTAAGAGCAAGGAGCAATAAGTTCCACATTCGTATCGCTTGTACAAAAAATTGTCTCATTGCAAAGATAATTAAAAGGTAAGGGTAATAAAGATTATATCCTGGATGAATGCGAGAATACTAATTTAGAATAAAGATAGTATAGTTTTTTATTGATAATTAGATTCCTTAAAAATATAACAGTTCTAAATTGCATATAGGAAGTTAACGAACAGCCTAAAATGTCTATCAAATACTGCGATAAGTGATCAAAATATCTGAGAGAGAAAACATATCTTGTTGGGCAATTAAAAGTTACATTAAGTTTTCTCTGTTAAACTGAATCTAGTTTACAGAAAATCTTACATCCATAAGATAATATAGATACAATTAGGATCTTAACTAGAAACTTTTTTTTTATCTCTATGTGTATAAACAGTGATGATAGGGATAGATAGTGGCCCATATATTTTCCCCACAACGTTTTCAATATGATTAGACCAACTTAAGGATTGATTAAAAATTACTCCAAAGTTTCCTACTGTCTCTTTATATTCGAGAGGGGTATTGTTGATATGGTATGCCAGGACGGCGTAATGTATATAAATGCCAAATTTTAAAAATCTTATTTAAGGTTAGTTCTAAGGATTAAACAAGCGAATACTGTGACACTTGTCTCAATAAACGTCTAATGCATATGGAAGATTACTTTTATAGTTGCCACACACATTTATTCTTTATAACAAAAAATAGCAGGTGAAAAAAGGATAAAAATCCCAACAAGAGGGAAGAGGGATGGTAAAGCAGGTAAGCCCTTTTTTAAAAGCCACTAGTGTTCCCTGCGATATAGAATTAGACTCGTACACATACTTATCATGTTTAGTATGAGATATACGATCTTCATCGTAAAACACGAGCAAAAAACTTTCAACTGCTGTTTTCTCGAAAACCGTTAGAATTGCCTCCGCCCCTCCCCCATACCATTTCACGTTAGAGATTTATTAGCGGCTTAATTTTTAGTGGTTTACCTTGAGGAAATGTACTAAAATCAATTTTATATATCGACACTTTTCTTATGTTTTTTAGAACTTAGTAAGTAACTGGTGAGTTCTCTACGGAAGAAAACAATTTAGTATGTAGATAATATCTTGTTCAGCATTATTCTAATTCTAATGTCATCAAATGAAGTGCACCTGGATTTTTTTACACCATCTCTTTTTGCGCGGTTCTTTTTACGCGATTTACTTGCTTTTACACGATCTTTTTATGCGCGTTCTTTTGTTTTACACGATTTATTTACTGTTAAAAAACAAGATAACACTCTCTATGTCGTTTACTTCCCCGTAGTTTTTTACGCGATTTACTGACCTTTACGTGGTGTTTTTTGCACGGTTCCTTTATTTTATGCGGCTCCTCTTTTGGTCCATCACCAGGTGTATCATAGATTAATAAAAACAAAAGTACATATATACTAACCTACTGCGAAAATTCACATATGCGGAATTTATCAAATCAATTATTTTGCTTTTAATTAAAATCGATTGAAGGAAATATATATGAGCTCAGTTACGCCAGTTCTTCGCCTTTTGCCTTTTTTTATAGATATCCTACTGCACAGTTGCTTCGGAAATTACATTTTTGATTAGTCCTGCTAGGAAATGAAGCTGAAATGCAATAATAGAAAAAACTGTAGTAATGGTCTTCCCCACGCATTTAAACTTGATTTGGTATCCTAATATCGATGTCGAGAAAAAGGTATTTATAAAGACCAAGTCCAGATTAAAATTGCAATAGAATTGTGTTGAACGGCGTGTTACAGCAAAAACAATTAAAACATTTAACCTTTTTTCCGTTCTAGGATTGTGCCTTAAGGGTTATGACTAAGAGCATATCCTGTCAATAGGTGTTTCACAACTACATAAAATTTCAGCTTAATTAAAAAATTTATTACGTATTGATACAACAATTTGGAATGCAAGCGAAGCAGAAGTGAAAATAATTGAAAAAAAACTGGTGCTTTCGTGGCTACTTTTGTTTTATTGGTCCTGAAAAAGAGGCATAAGTTTGCCATTCAGCCGTTCTCCATTTTGGCTTTAATTAATGTTTTAGCCAATAAATAAACACTGTACTTCAATACAACACGTATTGCTGGAACAAGGGATTCAATTAATAGATTAAATGCTGCCTGCATGCAAATTAAGAATATTAATTATTGCTAATAATGCCAGAGGGGTATATTAGGGCATGGATTCGCATGAAATGGTTAACTCCATTGGGAATCTTCCCAAAATAAGTGACCTGGAGCAAATTACCTTATTATGGTGGTTGCTTAATTAACTGATAATGCTTACGCAATTGTTTTTAAATTAACACAAATGTGTACATTATATTCGGCATTTAAACTTGTGATGAAAAGTGTGTGGAAACTTTAATTGAACCTTATTATAATGGTTTATAAATGGAGGAGTTCCTGTTCAAAAGTGGCCATTTACATGATAAACGATTTTTCAGAATTTACAAAAACAAACTACAAATAGGCTAGTATTTTTTTTTAATAAAAACCAGTGGAAAGGAAAGTCAATGTAACAAATTACTTTGTTTTTATTTGGCTTTATTAAGCAGTATCAGCGCATTATTGACCCAGGGATTTTTTTAGAAACTGACGCGTGTGGCCGCATTTTTTTAAGGTATTGCCTAAACCCAGGGGACAACCCTATGATGCACACTGCACAGCTTAGGCGAAAGGAAATTAGGGACAGGGAGATTGGGAAATTTTAACCTGACAAATGTTGTAAGTGAGCCACACAATTTTTAGCACGAAATTTTTACTGTGCAACAGCCCAGTGGCTTCGCAAGTACAATTCTTGTCATTAGAATTGTCTCAACCTCTCGTGCCCAGATAAATCCCCGTGTCCTGTGCTGGATTCGAACCCACGTCAACAGAGGAGAAAATCTGTCGACGTGCGCCTCAGCCAGCTCAACCACCAAATATGAGTAAATGTAAATAAATTTTTTGATTTCATAATGTTAAATGTTTATTTAAAACTTTGTACATATACTACCATAGTCTTCTAATATTTTTTAAGAGTATAATAGGCTGTATAAGAAGCATTTTTGTACAGGAGAATGCAATATCCATCACAAGAATATCCTTTTTAAGGTTTCGTACGTCCAAATGAAAAAAACGAACCCTTATAGGATCACTCATGTGTCTGTCTGTCTGTCCGTCTGTCACAGCCAATTTGCTCTGAATCTTCTGAACCCATTAAGTTGAAATTTTGTACACATATGAATTTCTGTGACCCAAACAGGGACGTGAAACGTAAATAAATGAATTTTGAATATGGGGGTCACTTTTTGGGGCCAAATTAGAAAATTAAAAAAAAACTTTTGCAAACTATACCGTGTGACATATCAAATGAAATATCTTTTTTTATTGTCCCAAGTATATTTTTTTTATAATTTTAAAATAAATAGTTTTAAAGTTATTCGAAAAAAATAGATTAAAATTGACATTCTCCCCCCTTATCTCGGAAACTACTGAGCCTAAAATTTTGAAGAAAAAAATACTAAAAATAGTTCTTTACTTATAGATTACAGAAAAACCTATAAGAATGCTATGATCTTAAAATAACATGGTAAATCTCTCAATATTGTATAGGAGAAGATACTTTTCAACTACAATGTTAAGTTTGTCCTTGGGATAAATTATTGGTACTACTACGGCATCCGTCACTCCTCGTACCTACCCAGCTAAGTACCTACAGCTCGGTTTTGTTTTTACTCATATGGGTATTATCTCCTCTAGAGCATTATGCCTTATTTGATCAGTTAGTCAATAGAAAGGATCCTTTACAGAAGGGTTTTTTAGAAACAGCAGAATAAGAACCGATTTCAGGATTGCATTTACCAGAATAGTCAGCCTATTGCTAAGATAAATTGTTGATGATATCCCATTTTATTTATACAACTGGTCATAATAAAAATCATGAATACGGCAGTGAAATCAGTTTTTAACTCAGACAGATTTATTTTTACATGTACAATATTCAAATTTACCAATTTTCTGAGTTTGAAGTAATTAATATTAGTGGAAAAAGATAAAATGATATGCAAAATAGAGAACAAGATGATTAAAAACAATCATAATCCTAACAGAGTTGAGGGAAACACACAGCCATAATACAAGAAATATGTTACATTCATGACTTTCATCTTCAAGGACAATAGAAAGCTAAAATGACTAAAAAAAAATACAGCGCTTCTCGTATCTTGCAGATTGTCAGATGAAATCAAAAATGTGAATGATTTAAACAAGTACAAAAAACAAAGCAAATCATATTCTCAAGAAAATATTAAAGAAGTAGGTTTGATTCGGTATATATCAACGTATTTAAAATCATATATGAAGACATAAATGTAGCTAATTGACAGATTTGTTCTTATATCAGCCCTTTTGCTGTCTGTTAAGATGCCATAAAAATCAACTAGAATTCAGGATAAAATAAAATAGAGGGAATAGAGTGGAAGAAGAACAGATAAAATAAATATAAAAGCCTGTAGATTGAGGCTACAATAAATTTTAAATGCATTTAATAAACCGCAATTAAACAGATAGAAACCTATTTTCTTGTACCATTTCCGGGTTTTAGATGATAAAAGTCTATTATCAAATTTTTAGTCAGGCTTTAGACCTAAGCACAGTTGTAAGAATCTTCTTAGATAGTGATAAACTCACTGTATTAGTTCTTATAGATTTTTCAAAAGTATTTGTTATAGTCAATCACAAACTGTTACTTGAGAAACTTCGTTAATCCTTTAGTTTTTTTTAATTCGGTTTGTAGACTTGGTCGCATCTGACAGGATGTCAGCAAAAAATTTTCTGCAATAATAAGTTACCTGAATTTCTCTATATTTCGAGCAGAGTCCCACAGAGTTCTATTCTTGGACCCTTAATCTTTCAATGCCTGTAAGTATCACATGTGTGCAGATGGCAACAAGTTATACATTTCTAGGCCTTTGGATCTATTCGGAGATGCTATATAAATAATCATCTAGTACATGTGGCGATAACGATTTTCACCTTAATGCTTCAAAATCGACTGCTATTATTATTTACAGCACTGAATTAGATACTTCTTATTTCCCAAGTGTGATGCTTGTTGATTCAGCTGTCTCTTACAGTAACTCCGTGAAAAATCTTGGTATTATATTTAATAAAATTTAAACTGGTCTAATCAACTGATCTAAGCAACTTTTACGCCAACAAACACACGTCTTATGTTAATGATATCACTGTTAATATCATTGATAATGTTAGGATGTGAAAGATTCTATAAATCAGATTCGATATCTGTACGTAAATTACACGTAGCGTTCAATTCGGCGATTCATTATGCATTTGATCTACGGCAATTTGATCATGTAACTCCTTACTCTAAACTAATCGTAGGATATTTCTATAATACTCGAATAATTATATTTTTGCGTAATTTAATTTTGAATCGCGAATCATACTACCTGTATAGCATATTAGGTTTTTCTCAATTAAGTGGAATATTTCCTTTCATCGTACCGCGATTTTACTCTAGATCTAGTGATCTTGTTTGAATTGCTTCATTATCTTAATCTGGGTAATTTAGTATGTAAATCTTTAATTAGATATGCGATTTTTTAAGAATTTCGTAAGAATTTTGTAGATCTTTAAGAATTTAGTATGTAAATCGGTTGGTATTTCTTTTTACCGTTATTTTTAAACATTATTACTCCTACACATAATATTAAGATTTTTATCTTGCTTGTGTAGCGTTAATATAAATAAAATAATTTGAATAATTTGAGTTTGAATATGTCCCTAATGATTTAGTCGTAAATGGTATTAAGAAAAGATAGAGTTTAATAAGTGAAACATCAAAAATCCCATTGTTAGAAATTGCCATTGCTCTAAATCTCTTAATGAATAATAATTTTGTCAAATTTAATAACACCTTTTACAACCAAATTTTTGATTGGGACTACCAAAAATTTTGTCCCATGGGTTCTCCCATTAGTCCCCTATTTGCTGACATTGTCATGCAAGACTTGGAAAAATTTTGTATCAAGAAATTAAATTTTCAACCTCCCTTCTATTACATGTGTGTTGATGATATTATCACGACCATTCCAAGAAACAAAATTTAGTATACATTAGAGATTTTCAACAGCTCTAATAAACACAATTTTTTGAATGTTTGCCTAATTAAGAAACCTGATGGTTCATTGATAACGGATTGGTATCGTAAGCCGACCTTTTCTGGCAGAATTTTGAATTTTGATTCACAACATCTCTTTCACCAAAAGATTGGCATGGTTTATGGTTTGGTGGACAAGGTAATCAAACTATCACATTGTTCTTTTTATTTACAAAATATTAAACTAGACAAATTTTAAAGGATATCGACTATCCAGAGAAAATCATTAATAAATGTATGAAAATGACCGGATTCAGTGCATCGATCGTAAAAGGTGAATTCGCGGTAGATACATTTTATTCACCCAATTTAGACTAGAGGGATTTTTCCCCATGGGGATCCAGTTCTTGCGAGAGGGAAGTGAGGGAACGAGCGGAACAACCGTCACGCGTTGATCACTCACTGCATCAGTTTTCTAGATTTTCTTGCTCTCTCTTTTCGCCTTCTTTCTCTGTTTTCCACACAATGATAATTGAAAAACTAAACATTTCACGTAAGTTAAAATCCCTCTCGTAAAAACCTACACGAGTTAATACGTGCGTCTTGACGGCAGTAAAACAGGGAAAAATCCCCATCGTCTAAATCCGCACATTGTCGTGAAACAAGCTTTACAAATGAATAACCAGATAAAAATATTTATATGTGTTGTAATAAATCGTGTAGTATTTAGTAGCCATATAAAAAGTCTATAAATACTGCAGGACACTGTGAAATTCTTGCATTTTTGTCCTTTTTTCCTGTTAACACCAATTAAAGGAAAATAGAAATGTTAAAAACCCAAGGGTGCGAAAAATAAAAGTTTAATTTGATGACGAAGTTGCCTCGAATTGAACATAGAAAAAACAAAGTCAAAAGGATTTTTCCTCCTAAACAGGACAGGTTAGAAAGAAAGGAAACTCTATTGGCAGATTTCCCAAATCAACATTTTAGAATTTCATCAAAAATAGAATCCTTTTCCAAACATATATATAATTTTAGGACTCAAAAGATCTTAAAAAGGTAACGAAGTTGTACCATTTTACGGTACTATAAATAAACCATAGTCAATAGCCGTAGTAAATATTATACTGATAGTACAATAGAATTGAAAATATTTTTTATTTTTTTTTATTTCAGGAAAACCATCACGAGTTATTCATCTAAGAAATATCCCCAATGAATCAAGTGAAGCAGAAGTTATACAACTTGGAGTACCTTTTGGTCGGGTTACAAATGTTTTGGTTTTGAAGGGGAAAAATCAGGCATTTTTAGAAATGGCAGATGAAGTTTCGGCAACAGCAATGGTAGCTTGTTTTACTAATAATCCGCCACAAGTTCGTGGCCGGATTGTTTATGTTCAATTTTCAAATCATCGAGAATTGAAAACAGATCAAAGTCATTCAATAGCGGTAAGTTTATCAAATTTCAATAAATATGTGTGTCCTTTTATTCTGAAATTGTTTTGATTTTGAAATTAAAAGCGTCAAAATGTTATCTGGAAAATATCAAATTGACATTAGGTCTGTTTAATGATTTGCTCTAGGTTAACGTAGAGCAGAAAAGAGCAAGAAATGGTGTTGAATGAGATTTGGAAGCTGCTCTAAACTGATCTGTGTTTTGTATACAATAAGTGAACCAGTTCATTTTAGAGTAAGTTTTTCTGACCTTCTTTTTTAACACAGGAAGCTGTCAAATTGACAAAATGGACAAATCAAAACAGAAAAAAATGTTGGTATATTTTAAATATGAAAAAGAGGTAGGCTTACTCTCGGGTTTACTTTTGAGCTTTTCAGATGATTCGCTTTCGATTGCGATTGTGTTTTTTATCCGTGCTTGTGGCCTGTTCTCGGTTTAAAATTGCGTTATTATTAGTTTGTTTTCCAGTTTATCAGTTGTTCACGGCTTAACCCTTAAGTCACCCTTATACTTTTTGGTATTATGCCCTGAGGGGTCAACTAACTCCCTAGCCGTCAGTGTCCACTGGTGACTTACGGTCGAGCCCTTGAAATCAAGAAGCAGAAGAGTATGAAAAAACGAATTATTTCATAAAAGTTGTGGTG
Organism: Dasypogon diadema; assembly: GCA_006980735.1. NCBI lineage: Eukaryota > Metazoa > Arthropoda > Insecta > Diptera > Asilidae > Dasypogon > Dasypogon diadema. The sequence continues at coordinate 36,326 of QYTT01082229.1, forward strand.
AAAAAATTATAAAAAAGTGGAGGAGTGCAAAATAAATTGATTTTAAATGTAAATTGAAATGAATTACACAAATATCAAATTAAGGACATTTTCCAGCTCAGAAAAAACCCAGTGGCGTTCAATGGACAATACTGCTCCTTTCTGCTCCGTTTTGTTCTAGTTCAATTTTGACAGCTGCTCTGAATTGAACTGTTCTGCTCTGCCTTGCTCTACTTTTGAAGTTATTAAACAGACCTATTATAAAGGGGGCCCATAAACGATAAAACTTGTTGGCCAACTTGGTTAGATTAGAACGGGAATTGTAACATCTATGGGACAATTGAAAAACTATTTTTCGATTTGTCCGAACAGTTGTATGAAAATTAAAATCTCACAGAGCTCAACACAAGCTCAAAATCCAGAAAACGACTCTACTCTACGAGTCTCAGCAGCACTATAATCAGGGTGAAAACTCCACATCAAAAATTATTTCTAAATAACATACCAAAAAAATTTATTTTATTACGCTGTCGTCATGAGATTCTTTATATCTATTTACCTTCGTCGTGTAACTGTAGGCCAAAACTTCTTTAAGATTCTTTAACTTTAGATTTCAAGCATATTCCTCTGAATCCAAAAATAGGCATAAGATTTCACATCAGAATAAAAATAATAAGATAGAGTCTAAATGTCTTGCCTGCAATTAAGTTCAAGAGCTCAACTCCCGAGGATTTATGGCAAAACTACCCTACTACTAAAGATGGATTATTCAGATAAAAGTTCTTCTTACGTTTAAGATTTCCAAGTACCAACCGAAGTGACCAGATTCCTCTGAGAACTGAAAAATTACTTAAAATGGGCCTCATCTGCGGAAAAGTTTTTCGTCTTGTATATGTTAATGGACAGGGGTGGAGAGTTATGATCGACTTCCGTAAACTAACCCAAGTCACTAAGTCCGTTAATATCGAAGATATTTTGAGCCAACAATGTAGGTGACTCGAAATACTTCAAAATATTCGACTTGGCAAACGACATCCACCAAATAGAGTTGAATGAACAAAACAAGGACATGACTCCTTTTAGTACACCCCTCATGGGCACTACGAGTATAATAGAATGCTGTTCGGACTACATAATTTTCCGCCCACCTTCCATAGACTTATGAACAAAGTGTTGACCGCATTTCAAAGCATTCGATGTTTCGTTTATTTAGATGACATCGTCATCTATGGAAGAAGCTTGGCCGGCCATAATAATAAATTATGCGATGTCCTTTAATCTTTAAGGAAATATAGCCTTCAGCTCCAGTCAGCAAAATGTAAGTTGCTTTGCAAGGAAGTTGCTTATTTGGGGCATGTCAACAGAGATAGAAATAATACGTAAAAATGACGGATTTTGTCGATTAGTGTTAATGTGTTCATAGCAAGTGGTAAACGATGTTTTAAAACGCATACATGTATGGGTTCCTAGGACTAAAAGGAATAATTACATTAATAGCACTCAAAACTTCCTATAATTCCAAGCCATAAACTCCGATTTTGCACTCACACAAGAACTGTTTTTTATGTTTTTTATGTACGCTTTACAATTGGAGGAAGTAGTCTGACATATCTAACCATGAGTCGTCAGACCACTTCCTCCTATGCTGAAGCGTTCGTAAAAAATCTTTCTTTTCAAGTCTTACCCTTCATTATGATAGTATACTTCATACTTTCTGTTGTACAATTACAGCCATTTAAGAAACGAAACTTAACATAATAAAACAGCCTCTATATTTTATATAATTTATTTATTTATATAGAATGCTTCGGCTGCTTTGCAGAATCAATCAGACTTCCAAATACAATCACCAGCAGCTGGTTCACCATTACCAGTTTCCGGAGCAGCAACGGATCCTACATCACAGAGTGTTCAAAATGCTCAAGGAGGTCCAAACACTGTACTCAGGGTTATTGTAGAATCACTTTTATATCCTGTATCCTTGGATATATTGCATCAAATTTTTGAACGATGCGGTAAAGTTCTAAAAATTGTAACATTTACAAAAAATAATTCATTCCAAGTAAGTTTCCAATTCGAATTAATTAAAAAATAAAAAAA
>QYTT01082230.1:0-10098 GCA_006980735.1 Dasypogon diadema
TGGGATGCGTATTCAAGCAGTGGCCTGACGAACGTGTTATATAAGGTCAAAGTGACCTGAGGGTCAGAAAACTCTCTCGACCAGCGTTTAACGAAACCAAGCATGGAATTGCCCTTTGAAGCAACATAATTAATATGGGAAACATAATCGAGTTTTGGATCCAGCTTTACGCCCAGGTCAATAACCGATGTAACCCGCGTGATGCTGTCCGCAGCGAACTTGTAGTTGTAGCTAATGTCGATGGAAAGGATAAAACTAAGAGGGCCCAGGTGGCTACCCTGAGGTACCCCAGAAGTAGCCTCAATGACTCCAGATCGCAAACCACGAAACAGCACCTGGTAGGATCTATCAGACAGATACGAGTTAATCCATGCCAAGAACAACGCTGGAAAACCCAGTTTCTACAGCTTCAGCATGATGACCGAATGCGACAGCTTGTCAAAAGCCTTGCTAAAATCCGTATATACACAGTCAGTCTGTAGATTATTCCCAAAACTGGATATAGTCTTAGTCTTGAAAAATTCAGTGGAGCTGTATACAACACAACCGCTCATAACGACAGTACCAAAGCCACCAGCCGTGAACCAGAGAAAATAACGCACACAACTACTAGGAGATATAGGCCCTAAATTCAGATCAAATTGCATTGATTTTTATGGAAGAACGTAAAGTTTTTTAGCTGAAATTTAGCGACTCGCTTTCTGCTGGCTGTCGCTGGTATATAAGCGAAAAATGGTTAGAGTTTCGTTTGGACTGAAAATTTTATGTAATTTTCTTCGCCAAGACATATTAAATTTTATATCATTAGAAAGGCAAAGAACCGGGCTTTAATTGCTTAAAAGATAATTTTGCCGTAGAATGAATAGTTTAGGCACCATCAGGTGATGAACAAAAAGTTTTATCGTGTGATTCATAAGAATCAGTGTAATTTGACTGAACTCAAGGGACCATACCTTCACGTAGAGAATTTCGGTTTCACGGCTTGTAAAGCATATATCCCGGGGGTTTTGGACAGATCAATTATAATAAATAATGTTTATTTATACACTAAAGAGTCTAAATACATCAATTCTACCAAAACCCCCGGGATATATACTTAACAAGCCATGAAGCAAAAATTCTCTATGTGAAGGTATAGTCCCTCGAATTCACTCAAATTACACTGATTCTTATGGACCACACGATAAAACTTTTTTGATGGTGCCTAAACTATTCATTCTACGGCAAAATTATCTTTTAAGCAATTAAAGCCCGGTTCTTTGCCTTTCTGATGATATCAAATTTAATATGTCTTGTCTAACAAAATTACATAAAATTTTCACTTCAAACGAAACTCCTACCATTTTTCGCTTATATACCAGCGGCAGCCAGCAGAAAGCGAGTCATAGCTCACCGTCTGTTGTGAGTGCAATTACAAGAAAAATTGTTAGAGTTTAGTTCAAATGCGAAAATGTGTATAATAATGACTTATATGCCATAATTATTTTTACATCAATAGAAAGTAGATATATTAGACTTAAAATTCCTAGAAGACTATTTTTAAGTAGGAAGGATAGTTGCGGAGTTACGCCAGTTTCATCTGAAAAAATTTCTGTTCTCCCGTAGGAATCAATGCAATTTGATCTGAATTTAGGGCCTACACCTCCTAGTCGTTGTGTGCGTTATTTTCTCTGGTTCACGGCTTGTTTTTGATTCTACTCATATAAACATTTTCAGATTGTGACCGAGGTCGTCTACCGGAGTTGATACACTAACATAATATGCTATTCATTTAATTCTATTTCACAAGTTTTAATTATATAATATCGTTTTGCTAGATCCTATATTGCCTATGATTTCACTTAAGATTGACACCCCAACTTACCCTTTGTCCTTACTACAGCTTTACAACTCTATTGCATTACTTTGTCTAATATAATTACCCTACACAGAATATACTTCAAATTGATCTCATCCATCGTGGTATTTTTAAAGAGGGTTTATATATTTTGTCGTATAAATATTTTGCATAAAAGTTTGATGGTACCGAAAGTAATACAAAGTTTGAAAAGAACTTCCTATATGGATCTAATAACTCATTTGTTATTTCACATGGAAACTCGCAATTATTTGTAAAAATTTTCTCGATACCCCCATTAATTTCAACTAAAATTTCTTGGTGCCGCCATTGGAAAGTTAGGCGACATAACAACTCGGGGAACTGAAAATGTAAACAATTCGAGAAGGGTGAGTTTAAACTGAATTTTACAACTAATTTATTCAATTTCAACAGACACTTTGCTATTATTTCTTTTAAAAACACCAAGAATCCTTTTTAAACCACTTTAGCTTCCCTGAAAAATGACTTTCCAGATGAATATTGCAGATTGTTTTTACAACACAATACAGCGCACTTAATGGCAAAAATTCCACGTTTTTCGGTCTTTTTTAAAAATTATCTTTTGTAGCAAGCAAACTGCCACTATTTTTTATCTTTCCACCACATATGCACTTTCTAATTTAGGTAAGAATTCACAAAAATCGCTTTAAAAACATTTTACTTCACACTTTGAAATTCAAAACATCAAAACTACATCGAGAAACGTCAAAGAAGGCGATACTCTTTTTGTCGGTTTTACCCCTTGCCTACATGTTCAAGTGCTTATCACATGTACACGGATTTTACACATTAGGGCCTTTCTTTAGTTATCATTTCCATGGGTAAAATATTAAGGACGACCTTCAGTAGGTACCAGTATACAACTTAAACTAATTGTTCCCGATATACGTAGTGCGGTCCAAGTATTTGTGGCTTCGAAGGCCACGATTATTTCGCTGAATAAAATTTTATGTGCTATTAAATAATTTTATTTGTTTTTACAAATATACAGGGTGTTCCGTATCAAGCTAGTATCAAATACACCACCTTATTGCTCGTGATGAGCTGATTAAAAAATTGTATGGCCATTTTGCCAGTTGAAGCTTTGTTTCAGAGATAGAGGCTATTAATGCTTGGTACGGAACACCCTGTATATACTTAAAATTGCAAATTTTGTAATTTTAGTAAATTCAAAAATATTTTTTTAAACATCCCACGTAACAATGCCGGCAAAAGGGAAGTATATTTGGACTATAGCTATCTTTTTGCTTCACGTTTCTGATGATGAAATCGGGCGGTAAAATTTAAAATACGAGTTAACTTCCCGATTTTTTTTGTTTGGAAACGTTAATTAAAATATTAATAATTAAAAAATGAATAAAATTCATTTCTAAACATTTTTCGAGGGAAAATTTGGAAATTATGGACATTTTCTTCTTAAAATATGGATGCTTGGATTTAGTTAACATTGAATAATATCCAGATTCCATTTTAAAGATCGAAAGTGATGAGTAGATTGACTTCAAAAATTTATGGCCATTTTTTCAGAGCACATATGACAGTATGAAACGTTCTTTCCACATATCCATTTTAGTGACCTGAGCGCGTCTCTCCCTTTTGGTAGTTTTTAGAATCTTAAGATGAGAAAAGTAAGTCTCGAAAGTTCCAGGCATGTTACTCTATGTACTATTCTGCGCCCATTCCTGTTAGTAGTGCCATAGGAGCTGTTGATGGTTGATCGTTAATTTCATAGGTGGAGTAATCTATTTCGCTTACGCGAAAAATAAACTTTGTTGGCTTCTAAGATCGTATTCTTCGAGTCTCCTAAAAAGAGTTTTAATATACTCCTCTCACTCTTGATGACTTTTGCTAAATATTAAAATATCGTATAAGGGTATATATGCAGCACCGTCCTAGTAAAGCTTCCACGCCAGAGGTTGAGCGGACTGAGGTGCATGTCTGCAGATTTTTTTTCCCTGTTGACGCGGATTCGAGTCCTGCATAGGACACGGCGATTTATCTGGGTACTAGTGGTTGCGACAATTCTCCTGCACAGTAATAATTTCATGCCAAATGTTGTGAGTCACACTTGCAACATTTGTCAGGTTAAAATTTCCCAATCTCTTATTCCCTAATTTCTTTCCGCCTGTTGTATGCATTACAGAGTTCTCCTCTGAGCTTTGGCAATACCTTCAAAAAAAACTACAGTCTCGTTTTCCAGAGCAGCAGTCATTTCATTATCCCTGATTCCCTGGTATCGTGAAACCAATGCTACTTGGTCCCATCGTCCTAATTTTCCAATCATCCTGAAATTCACTTGTTAATTACTACGTGCTTTATGATATCATAATTCAATTTCTTTGTGTCACCTGAAAACTTTCAGAGTCATTGCGTTGTATCAAAATCTATCGATTTTATCGAGCTCTTTAAGGTATCGTTATTTTGCCGTCACATGTCGTTAGCGTCTTGTACAACTTACAAGCAAGACGAACTTCTGGAATTCTGTTAAGCCGAATCAATAGTTAACCACCGCAAATTTCTTAACATATATTACGAGAATTTATATAGCTGTTAGCGTAGTACGCTTGATGTTTACATGAAAGGGCTTAAAAAGATGAACTAGCTTTATAGCTGAATGTTACGATTACGGGTAATGGATATTAATTAATCTATAATTGAAATTATGATTTAATAACATTTCTAGTCCTGTATTCGTATAGTAGAGTTCATAGTATGAATGAGCTGAGATTTTGGGAAATATAGGAAATATATCTGATTAGCTCCGGAGTGTTAAAAATTTGTAATGCAATCAAATTTTAATCATCAAAACTGGCTTTGCAAAGGTGATAGAATTTTTTTAATCACAAAAAAGATGGATACCACAATAAATGATTATTATATTAGAGGAGAGCGTAACCACAGAAACCAAATAAAAAAACTATTAAGATAATATTATAGGTTTCAGTATAGAGAGTAATGTGTTTTGTAAACTCCAAAACACACTCGTTAGACAAAAATAAACTCCACTCTACTGTCTTGCGCGACGGTACGATAGATGGAAAGATTTTCCAGACCTGAAAAGGACCTACTGCCCCTTAAGAAGTAGAGCCCAAAGGGCGAGGAAAACGAAGGGAGCTGAGGGCGGGTGTGACCAATTTTCTAATGAGCACGAAATCGATATCCTACTGATGCTCCGATGTCGTCGATATGCTCTGCTGCAGGCACATGCTCCAAGACAGAAGGCGGCACGATTGCTGCTAATAAGCAAAGAGAAAGGCGAGGAGACGGCACCAACGTTGTAACGCCCTCTTTTGTACACTGGACACGGCGGGAGACTTCCTGGAAAAGCTGACGAAGCCGCGACCGCTCTCGACGAGGCGGATGGCGAATTTTACGACCGATCATACGGATTCCGAAGTATGTGTCCATTGTAGATGCGGTACATAAGATAGTTGACGCAATGAACGGAGCAAAGGGGGGAAGCCGCTTCTTTCGGTGGCTGGTGCTGTTCGTCACCCTCGACGTCAGAAATGCGTTCTATTTGGCCAGGTAGAGCGACATGTTGTAAGCGTTTAGGACGACGTTTAGGGTTCCCGAATACCTGATCTGCATGGTTCGGGATTACCTGAACGATCATTCATTGGTGTACGACACTATAGAGAGCCGGCATGAAATGGGGTGGTACACGAGTCCCAGTTGGTGAATGTATTTTCATTCCCTCCTTAAAAGAGGATTCCGACAAGAAAACTGCAATATGTGTGAAAATGATGGCACCCTAAAAGACTACTCCTTCGTGAGGATTGTATTTTCACCAAGGGAATAGGAATACTAATAATTCTCAAGAGAGATGTGAAATGTTATTGTATACATATATACGTATAGATACACATATACAAGAACAAGAACGGTTGAAGAAGAGAAATGAGCGTCAGAAGTTCTTTTGGCCTGCGAATTCTTCTGACTTCAATCTCACTGAAATTATAAAGGAATTTATGTTCGGAAAAATTGTAATAAATTCCTTTAAGATGTAGGACATTTGGCTTCTGAAATAAGGCGAAGGAGTAGATGAGAATCTATGTAGAGAAGCCCAATAAATTCGTTGAACAAAACTGAATTGAATTGGAGATATTAACCTTTAAAACATTTGGAAAAAATTAGAGTTATCAAAGAAAACAGTGACTATTGGGTGGAAATGAATCTAAAGATAAAAACAACAAAGGATAACACGATGAGATTTAAGAAGGAGAGACTAGTCTCATAAACAATACTTTACATACTACATTTTTAATTTCAAATATAGGCTTTAGTAGTAATTTATTTGGCAAATATGGATTGCAAAATTGCAACAAGACAACTTACCCCAATTTAGTTTAGATTCCAGAACTTAGCACTATAATACAACCCTTAAATCTACGAAATCCACGCACAACAAAGAAGGCCAAAATTACTTGTAAAAAACTTGTGTCCCACTATAAAAGTATTTCTAATTCAAAATGGTCAGGAGACCTCTACGTAGGATGTCACAAACTCCCTATTGCGTTATTTTAGCGGGAGATGTTATCAGTTGAGAATGCCCAAAATAAGCAACAATTGTTTCTTCAAGTGCTCAAACTGAATAAATTCCTTGAACACAAGGAAGCCTATTATTTACAACTTTTAGTGCCCATAATTCTCCCTTTGCCTCCCTACTTTTGAACTTTATCTTAACAATTTCCCATTCACCGTATCCTGGAAAATCTCAAAAGTTATATCCATTCCCAAAAAAATCTGATTCTCAAGACTTTCGTCCGATTTTTATTCTTCCCCTCCGCTCTAAGACTTTCGCAAGTATCCTGCATAAACAGCTCTCGAACCATGTTTATGATCATAATCTTTTAACTTCCTTTCAATCGGGCTTTCTTCCAAAGTTCTACCGCTTTGCTCAAAGTCTCCGACACACAATACTCATTTTATTAGATTTTCATAAGGCCTTCGATAAAGAAAATCATAGTCTTCTCTTGAGCAAACTTTATCATAGGTTTGGTATGTCGATTCCAGCTTGCAAACTTCTCTGGTAATGTCTCAGTCATACGCAACAAAAGATTTGTCTTGGCAACCAATCTTCAAACTTCCTCCCGGTTGCTAGCGGTGTACCTCAGGGGATCCCATTGTGAGGCCTATACTGTTTTCTGTTTTTATCAACGACATTACTTCCGCTATCAATGAATGTTCCTTATACATATACGCAGATGATGTTCAGTCATATCTATATCATCCTGTTGGGCTCATTGAAGGCGCCGTTTCGCGTATTAATCATGATTTAGTAGAAATCCATCGCTGGGCCGCAGTTAATGACCTTCAGCTTCGCTCCAATCATGCTAAATAATACTGTCGTCCCCTATAGTGAGTCTGTTAGAAACCTGGGTGTTACATTTAATTGCAAACTGGATTGGTCCGACTATATCAATGGCGTGATTGACAGAGTCTACGGAACCATTCGTCAACCGTCCTGTTCCGCCGCATTTACCCCTTCAAATACACGCATTGCTTTGGTCAAATTGCTTATTATACTCCTTTTTATTTTCGGGTGACAAAATCTTCTGTTAGTCCAACTCCATCCCTCTACGCAAGCTTAATGTTGTCTTCAACTCCGCAGTCAGATATACTTTTCGACTAGATCGATTTAGAAACGTTCTGCCTCTTATTGAGTCGACCCTAGGTTGTAGCCTGAGCTCCTTCATTAACTACCGCACAGCTTTATTTCTACGCAATTATCTTTTTAATAAACTAGCCTTAGCTCAATACGAACGCACATTGTCTATCACTACTACCAGCTCTTGTTATCTCACCACCAGCCGACAATTCCTAGTCCAGTCCGTCCGGCTTTCAAACAGCTGTCTAAACGGGTTTTGTGTAGTGTATAGTGTATTTTCTAATTTTGACTCTGGATTTTCTTCTTATTTCTACTTTTATTTCTATTTTATTTCTTTCTCTCTTTTTCTGCTACTCTCAGCTAGTTAACTTTAGTTATTTATTTATTTATCTAAATTGCACACATTATAACAAGTTTGTATTTTGCATGTGTGGAGTGGCGTACTAAATTAAATAAATAAATATCTACATACTCCTCGAGTATGGTCGATCCCATAGCATCCCAGCTCTGAACTATAATCAAATGTGATAATCAAAGCGTTCAATATATCGTAATGTCGTGCGAATACCATTCAAGGATGAAGCACCTGCATGAACGGTACCGTTTTGTACCAGAAGTTATTAAGGAGGACCACAAATGTCAGCGGATACTTAAAAAAAAAAGAGTTGTTGGACATCTGCTCTTAACGAAAGGTCTGATGCAGTTTTTCCAATCTTCTTAACTACTAAATTATAATTTCTTATCATTCTCATTTTTATATCCTTACGTGTAACATGTATCAAGACTTTGTACTAAAACATTCCATTCACAAATTTGCGTACTTACCACAATCCTTTTCATCACTTAAATCAGTGCAATCTGTTTTTCCATCACATATCAGAATGCTGAGACTACCCTGCAAAAACCATTGTAACAAATATATTGTTCAAGAGATGTAGACAATCATATACCTTTAAGAAATCTCTACATGTACAGTCTTCTTCATCAGTACCATCTTCACAGTCAATAATATTATCACAACGATTGGAGGCATCAATCTTCTGTTGTATTCTAAAAATAGGTTATTAATGCGACTAAATGCATGCTACTATTTGTTTGATGATAAAAGAGCAGGAAATTAAAAAACTACTCAACAAAAAAAAACATAAAATTTGGTTAAATTACAAATTTGCTTAGCATCTACGGTGTTCCTTTAACGAGATGCCAATACAATCTTGAAGAAATCTTGATTTTTAGAAACAATAAACTCCTCGAAAGACAAAATTCTAGAGGGTCAGTCTTTGAAAATTTTCGGACCCAAGAATGATTCAAAATTTCTTAAAAGGTAAAAATCTATTGGAGAGATATCTAGGGAATAGGATGGGTAACAGAGAATTTCGTAACCTTATTTTGAAAGTTTCTGTACTGGACGAATTTGTGAAGTATGAGATCTTGCATTATCATAAAGGAGAATGGGTCCATATCGATTTATTAATGCAGGATATTTTTCATAGAGTTTTTGCCGTATAGAGTTAATCTCCTGGTTGAAAGAAGGAATACTGAATTATGTTAAACCTATCCACATGTGTGTGTAAGGAAAGTTTAGGGACATATTTTGGGTCTTAGCTTTTATCAAGTCAAACGCTGTTTCATTTTCTGTTATCAAAAAAGATTGACTTATCATCGTAGGTATTAATTCTTTCTGAAAAAGAGGCCACTCATATTTCTGAAAGACAATGAAGTGGAAATTTCCAAACTAACTTTTTTAATTTTCGTTCAACTTATCAGGAAGCCTTTTCCCTAACATTTTAATCCTCCTAATCATGGCAAAATACTTACTAATAGATTGAAAGACATTTTGCCATTTTTTAAGTATTAGCTTCAATAGCAAATTACACAGGGACGTTATCAATGACAGATTCTGATCTTCCCCGTGGTCCAATTTGGAGACTTAGATCTCCGAAACGAAATTTCCGAAACCATGGTTGAACAATTCTTCCATTAACAGTTCGTACTTCCTTCTAAGCAAAGAAAGCGTTCTTTTGCTGTCAAGTTATTGTGTACAACTGTCTTAATGTTTCGCCAGTAGTTAGCCATTTATATATCTATCGTTAGCTAATATAATAGCGTGTCGATCAATTTTTCTCCTTGTCTTGTCAGACAGAGAAGTACCCACATTTTAGCCCGTCCTCACAAACTAATCGAATTCTTCATTTCCCAGCACGCCACCGGGACCTAGGACCCAGCAAAGAGTCACTTTCAAGCAGTCCACCAAGAGATGCTTTTAACATCGACATCCAGGGTAGAAGACTGAACATGAACTTCATTGCTGGAGTCAATATTAAGTTAAGTGTGACAGTGTACATCCAGTACACGATATGGGGATTAATACTCACATTTTTGTGCAAACAGTTTTCTCGAAACAATGAAACGCAGCTGATCATTCCATCAAAATTGAAATCACTGAAACCATTTCCCAAAGAATCCCATTTCCTACAAAGCCCAACATCCACCATGAGTTCCCACACATTTCAGTAATGTTATATCTTCTCAGAATCCCAAATCAGTTTTGCTCCACATTAAGAGAGACTTCCTCCCACCCGCGGTAAGGGTTCGGTTAATGTGGTCA
>QYTT01082230.1:12270-38181 GCA_006980735.1 Dasypogon diadema
TCGATTAATATTTATTATCAAGAAACAAAAAACCCGTAAAATATGGACGTTTTTGAAAGCTAAGATAACGAGCAAAAGTAGTATGAGGCCAAAATGCAAATAATAAAATTAATAACTGAACTATTGTGTCCTAATACCAAATTTTACTATATCAACAAAATGCATTAATACACAATTTTGCAATAATTCTCAAGTTTTCTTTGTAATTAAACTTAAAGTAATTTAAAAAAAACCTAATCACAGAAGAAGTAAAATTTAATAGTGTAAAACATACCTTTTGCAAACAAACCGTGATTTGTTGTTCCTTTTCTCCGTATTTGCCTTTTTATTAAAGCTGCTATTATTATTTGTTATTGATGAATCTTTGTGAACGTGAACCTTTATTGATGGATCTGCTTCCGTCCCGATGTTATTTTTGATAGCTTCTGTAGGTGTTTGAATAGGTACTGTAACAGAGGTCTTAAACAAATCTCCGGTAGTAGGTGATGTTGATGAAATGACTAGTAAAGTTGGTGTCACGGTAGTGTTCATATTTATAGTACTTATTGTTTTTGTTGATGATGTTTGCGGTGTGGTTGGATTCATTAACAAACTAGTTTCCGTGACTTCTGTTGTCATTTCAACTTTTTGCGGTATAACATCGTTATTAACTTCACTTTCATTGTTTCTAAATATTCTCATATTTGGTAATTTTGTTGGAATATTAACTTTAGTAAGAGTAGTATAGTTTAGTCCACTTGTAACGTCTGGCATATGATTATAAACACATCCAACTTCATCTTCACCACCTAAACAATCCACAATCCTGTTGCATCTCTTACTTTTTGAAATACATCGATCTCCACCCCAAACACATGTATAACCCGGACAATTTTGTCTTGGTTGTATGGTGGAAACGCGTTCATTTTTAGTCTTTAAAGTAATCCAATCGAGATACAAAGCGATTCTTGTATAAACTCCCGGCTCCCCAGGTCGGGCACAACCTTCACCATGACTAACAACTCCCGCTAAATACCACTCGTTACTGTCCGAAACACTTTTGCAGAACAATGGTCCACCCGAATCTCCTTGACAGGCATCACGCCCTCCATTAGGTTCACCAGCACAAATATCCTCAGCATCTTGATCTTCTTTTGTTTTGCACCTCCCCATGATAGGAATTTGCACCTCCAACAAACTATCGCCTTAAAAGTTGTTTGAAATTAGATAAAATAGTTTGTATCTGAAATTGGTTTCATACTTCCAGGGCCCTTTTCTCTTACTGCACCCCAACCAACAGCTGTGCATATAGTTCCTTGTTCAGGAGCCCAAATCCAGTCATCACCTTTGGAAGTTCGACCTTTGTCAGGCATACATACAGGACGCACCCACCTATTGTAGAGGAGTGGAGTTTCGATCCTTAGTAATGCCAAGTCATTTTTCATGCTCTGTCTTTCATAGTATTCGTGTCCAATTATATGTGTAACTTTGAATGTTTGTGTCGCTGGTGAGAAACTGGAACGTCTTAAGAGCCCTGCTCGGATCTCATAGTAATGGTTTTGGTAGTCAATAACGCAATGTGCAGCTGTTATTATCTGAAATTAAACTAAATTTTACCAACAATATTCGAATTACAAAACACATACCCAATAATGATTGTATATAATCCCACCACAGTGGAATCGACCGTCTCTGTATATTGCAACAATAAACGGCCACTCCATGGGCTTACAAACTGTTCCTCCTACAACTCTGTCCGCACTCCTTTTTGACCGAGGAAATAGCGATTCTAATCTAGAAGATCTACGAGTTCTTGCTTTCTTTCGGTCAACGTTGTTTTCTTTTACTCGACCACATTTGATATCAGGACATTTTACATGAACGACAACATCCGCTCGGTTAGAATCCTGGCAGATTTGCGAAAAAGTTGGATCACTCTGTTCGCTTTCCATTTGTAAAAATGGTCCAGGAATTAACCCAGGCTGAAGGGATATTTGTGGATCAATACCGAACTCTCCTACTTCAGTTTCACAGGCTTCTCTTGCCCAGTGTAACGAATTTTTGCACACTGGATACCACTTGCCTTTATAGTTTCGATGTAAAAGTCCCTCGGAAAATGAAACTCCGTATGACTATTACAAAAAATATTACTTGCCACATATTATAACCAAAGCGGAAAAATAAATTACCAAATGATGTCCCAAAACTCCAACGAGCATAGAGCACTCCTTTTCATCGTTTCCATTAAGACAATTTTGAATACCATCACACTTTTCTATGGAACTATAGCACATAGAAACGGTTGACTTGTTACTTCTTTGGTACTCTTCAGCATCATTATAACACGAAAACATAAAATGCTCACATCCGAAACATCCCATTTCATCCTCTCCCATGGGACAATCAGCATAGCCATCACAAACCTTGGAGTCTCCAATTCTAGACTTGCAAGAACATGCGGTCTCATCACTGGCATCCATGCAATCTACAGAAGAATCACACCATTTAGATTCCGGGATGCATTGGTGTGTTGTGAAACAGGATAGAGTGTTGGCTGGACAATGTGAAGCCTGATTGCTGTTTGCTATTGAACCAAATCGAGCGGCCATTTGATTGGGATAGGTTGCATATATAATATCAGTTGCCGTTGGAATATTGTGTGAACTTTGTCCACTTGAATGATCTCCTACATTTCGCATTTTAAAGTTGCCCACACCAAAGGGCCCTGGATTATGCATCCCTGATGTTGGCATATAGGTGCAAAACATAGGTTGAGATGAAAGAACAAAATGATTCGATTGCTGATTTATCCTACAAGAAAAATTCTTGTGATACTATTGTTGCATTGCTAGATCTCATCTGAAAATCTTTTTGACGCCAAAGTTATAAAACTGGATGGAGCTTTTCTCAAAGAAAATCAATTCCATGGTAGTGACTTCTTTTGCACACATTGTGGGATAACTCCTTCCCCTTAGAATTTCATGATCAAAATTGCAGTTCCCAAAATATACAACTAATACCAATGCAATTGCTTCCCCAATAAAAGGGGAAAATTTGACAATATTTAACACTAGAACTACTAAGGGGTTATTTTGATCCGTAACCTTTCTTTCATTTCCATTATTCAGCGTACTATTTCTGCTTAACTTTCAAAACAATTGTTAAAATTGTGTTGCTTGTTAAGATGTCTTGTAGATTCTCTTAAAACCCAATACATGGATCTCTTGAAAACTAACTTATATTCATAATTTTTCATTTCATTGACATTATAACAAACACACTTCTCAACCCATCCCCAAAAATTGCGAATGTTACTTAAGTCGTTTGAGAAAATACTTTACCAATATTAGAAGAAAAAAGGCTGGCAATTTCTAGCTTCATGTCTTGTTCTAATTTTTTAATGGTGTAGGACTAAGACACTCTCTCTGGACAGAAGGGAATTGGAAAAAACGTATAGAGTAAATTTGCAGAACTTGTGAAAAAGACGAATGAGGAGTCCGAAGAATACAAAATGAACTAGACTAAACAGAAGAGCAGATATAAGAACATATCAGCAATAAGGTGAAATCAAATAATAAAACAAATATATTAAAAATAAATGCTCATGAAAGAAAACAAAGTAACAAAAACATTTTACGGATAATAGTGATAATACAACATCTTAAGTTTATTCACATACTGCTTTTACCACTTTCTGAAGTTAATTTGAGAATATAATTTATATACCACAATACTCATTGTCTACATTGTTGACATAGATTACATTATCTACGTGAAATATTGCGACGAAGACTACGTTATACGTTAACAATGGCGTAATTTACGTTGCGTAGACAATTTGCCCATCAGTGATCACACTAGATTCATTTTGGAAAGATATTCTTTCTGTTTTTTTTGTACAAAAAATTGTCATGGTTGAACGCATCTTCAGAGGGTGTTTTGCACATATTAATAATGAACACATGGTTTCATATAATGTAATATCACTTTTCACGAATATACCTATTAATCTCTGTATAGATATAATCTATATATATTAATTATACAAAGAAAGCTCCCGGTTCCGTATTTCAGCCACTTTTTTATATGGAGTTTCATCGAGCTTTTGTTGAAATTTTATAATGGCAACACTGATCCGCATCAGTTCGGGGTTGCGTTCCTGGGTAACTTTGGTGTTAAGTTCGATAAGTATACAATACATGGATTTATTGGAACTTTTTTCATTTCATTATTCTGCATGGTAAAATATTTTGCAAGTATCTTTTTATTGCTTCCTTGCATGGGAGGATTAGGCCTACAGGGGACACCTTTGAAAAGAACGCGCTTTGAAATTTAAGGTGCAAATTGAGGGAACATATAAAAACGTTATGTCACTCATATACCTTCAATTTGTGCAATTGCAAGCGGTCTCCTAGTAAACAATAAATGGAGTGACATTTGTCAACATACAAACATGTCTAAAAAAAGATTTATAGAATCTTTACAGTTCTGTTTAATAGACTCCAATTATTTCTCATACAATTACTGAATTTTTAGACAAATTTTTGGATTACCGATGGGCAGTCCCTTAGCTCCAATTCTAGCATACATGGTAATGGAGAAGCTATTAAATAAATCCATGGCCGGGTTGTGTTTGTTACCTAAATTAGTTGCAAAATGTGTGGATGACATTTTTATGGTTCTACATAAACATCAAGTCACTACCACTTTAAACGCTTTCGAAAAAATTGCAATTTACAGTAGAATTGAAAATAATCAAAGAATCCGCTATTTAGATATTCTAGTTATACGAGATAATAATAACACACAAGTCACAAATTGGTGTCAAAAACCTGCGGCTTCAGTTTGGTTGATAAATTATAACTCTTGCCATCCCAGACATCAAGTAATTAATACAGCCAATTTGTCAATAGAGTACTAAATTTTAGTAACAATATTTTTCATAATCACAATATTGCGTGTATAACTTGAAAATGAGGATTTTTTTTGCAAAAATGAAGCTTTATTGCAATAATTAAATGAATTGATACATTAATGGAAGTATTGTCCATCGGCATAGCTGCCGATGACATCTCCCCACTTTTCAGGTAATTTATGGAAAGAAAAAGCGGTCAATATTCCGAGAAGGCATATCTTAAACAGACATATCTTAAACATGTTAAGAAATTAACATTTTGTTTTTCCAAATATAATACCCTATACAAACCCGTATTTATAAAATTTTCATAAAAATTTAACAACACTTGTATATTTTGACCATAATGATTTTTTTCCGCATAACTATAACATTCGCACATTTATTTCGCCAAATAGCAAATAAGTTTAGCCCATTGGCAAATCAATTTAACCCAAACACAAAATATATTTAACCTTTTCGCAGATAAGTTTAATCTAAGCGCAAATATATTTAAATCTCATAGAAATTTTGAAATACAAAATTGTCTGGTCCTAGATTTAGTTCAAGCATTAATGTTTTTCTTTAATTCACTTGATCGCTTCGTTGTTTTTCACCCGGATTGATTAAAACATGGTTGTAATGTAATAATATTACGTTACACACAGTGGAGTAACTAGGAGTACGAGCGCCCCCGCAGATTTTTGAAAGCGCCCTGCTATTTTTCACCCATCTTGATCCTTCGTATTAACATTTTGGAAAGAAATTTCACTCGTAAACGTTTTTTAATTGAAACGTTTAATAATTACTGTATAAAGTAATTTTTTATTGTAAAAATGATGAAATTTTAAGATAATGTACTGTAACTAAAAAACATTTTGATGATTAAAACGTAAGAAAACGAAGGGTTAATATGTGTATGGAGGGGATGGAGTTTAACTGAAAATTAGCAATTGGATGCGTTAAAATTATTCATTTCTTTATGCATGAATATGATACAAATTGTGTAAACATTATTATTAGTTACTTTTAGAATAAAACTCATTATCAACTGAGCAAACCGCGACGGTTTTTGGCGTTAGCAAATTCTTTCACAACGTTGTCCAAATCGAGTTTACGCGGCCAATTCGTGTTCTATGCTCAAAATAGCAGGTCCGCAGAAAATGAACGCTCTGCTGAAGCAGAGGTAGCAGGTAACGTCTAATACAAAACATTCGGTAAATTCGAAGCCAATATTTTATAATTGATCAATCAAAATTGGGCAAGATCACGGATGGTTGCGAAATAGTACATTTTAAACTTATCATTTCATCAATAAGACAATTGGACAAATCATTTTCATACTTATCACATAATTTCTGAACTGATTTTTCAATTTCTTGTTCGCTTGAGCCGATCAATTTCAAAGGATTCAAAAACATGAAATTATTTTTAATCGTCCGCATACTCTCGAAGCGCGTTTTGATTTGAGCTATATGTATGTATATCCAAGGACGAGTTGAATACAGTAATGCGAGATTTTTCACTGGGCTCCTTGAATTAAAAGTCATCTGATAATTCATCATAAAATTATTTTATTCTTTTTAGTCTATTAGAAAAACGTGTTTTTTATAATTTTTTTAATTTATATTATTTCGAAGCAAACGTCCGTCTCCACTTAATTTATTATTTTCATTAAGGGACTTGAACGACAACTGTAATTATGAGAGCAAGGCTTAACACGTTTACGCTCGCGTAAGAGAGTTTTCTTATGTTGTAGGAGTATTTAGTTTACCTCATAAAGTTCTCTGTGATTCACAGGTGTATAAAATTAGCACCACAATTTCGCCCAAATCAAATGAAAAGTATTACAAAAACTGGCGTTTCTTGCCGTAAATTCATCGTGAAAAAATAAAATTTGTCGTTGTACATTTTATCATAAAATTTCGATGTGATGCTAACTTTATGTAAAGATAGCATCGCACTCATGCGAAATTCGTGCTTTTCAAAGAGTGAAATTAAGTGCATAGGAAATTGTCGCTTCTTTGTCGTAAAAGGGATACGTAAAAATAAAATCAAAATCATTTTATTTTTAGGTATCTAGTTTACAACAAAATGACAGTTTTCTGTGCACTTAATTTTACTCTTTGATAAAAAAAACGAGTTTCGCAAGATTGTGATACTATTTTTATATAAAGTTAGCACCACATCGAAATTTTTTGATAAAATGTAGAACGGCAAGT
Organism: Dasypogon diadema; assembly: GCA_006980735.1. Taxonomy (NCBI): domain Eukaryota; kingdom Metazoa; phylum Arthropoda; class Insecta; order Diptera; family Asilidae; genus Dasypogon; species Dasypogon diadema. The sequence goes on from QYTT01082230.1 coordinate 19,366, forward strand.
TCTATTTTTCCATGATAAATTTACGACAGAAAAACGACGGTTTTTGTAATGCCTTTCATTTAGTTTGGGCAAAATTGTGGTACTAACTTTATACACCCGTAGTTGAGGCCGGCGTGTAGGTGTTAAAGGCGTATTGTGTTCCATCCCTCATTAGTTACATTAATTCACATTGTTATTACTAACATGTAGAACTAATGTTAATGTCATTCTTGAAATAAATCTTAACTAAAATATAATAAAATATTTGTATTTCAAAACTTATATTAAATTTTGCGGTTTAAATAAATTTGCGAAAGGATTACTTTTATTGGCGAAAGGTTTAAATATATTTTTATTTGGGTTAAATTGGTTGGCCAATGGGCTAACCTTATTTGTTGTTTGGTTAAATAAAAGTGCGGTTGGCGTGGAATCAAATCCTATACACGGTACGGCGCAGATATGTCTGGTTATGTCTGGTACCAGTGGCAGAGACAATTCTACTTGGGAAACCACTGGGATGTTGCACAGTAATAATTTCATGCCCTATATTGTGGCTCACTTGCAACATTTGTCAGGTTAAAATTTCCCAATCTCCCTATCCTTAAATTCCCTCCGCCTAAGATGTGCTGTGTGCACTATAGGGTTGTCCCCTGAGCTTAGGCAATACCTTAAAAAATATATACATATAAATGTCACTCACAGGACTAAGCCACATCGTTTCATATCCTTTCCATATGAAACTATTATCATCCACAGCTGGATAAAAAAAATAACCCTGTTTTCGAATATTTATCTTAAATTAGTTTTACTATAATTTTTCTAATTATTTCTAATTGCTTTTCAAACTCCTTGACTAAATGCGCTCGCAATTAAGAAAGGGACAGGGAAGGTTTTCGGAATTTGGTTAATAAAAAGCACCTGGTTTTCGTCCCCACGCTTACAGCTGGTTTAGTTTAATAACTATGTTCGTTTCAATTAAATAAATTAATTAAAATACTTTTGTTGAAAACAATGGTTTTCTTTGGTTTTAAAAAAAAGTTTTTTATTAATTTATTTTCTATTTTTTAGTCTGCCGCCCACTTCTTTTTATTTAAAGGCCATCATTTCATTTACTCTGGTTGATAATTTCTCATTCTTTCTAACAGGGCTGCCAGACGTCCGGATGAGCAAAGTGAAGTAATACCGCACGTAGAAATGTCCAGTATTTTCCAATTTATAATCGTGTACTAAAATAGTTTTTTTATTTTATAATATCTCTTTTGCATATACTTTTTCCTCTTATCTAATAACAAAATCGAGAACAGACTAAGTATTGAAAAAACTACCTCTATTCTATCTCGCCTTTTAAAACTGGCAGTCGTAGAAATAGAAATCAAAATATAATTAGAACTAATGGCGAGTGTATTGGGTAAGTAAGGTACAATACCGAGCAATCCACTTCGCGCCTAACTGTGACTCCCCTAATATTCTCAGGTCGCATCTTTCATTAATAAAACGGTTAAATGGATCATAAGCTCATTCAAGGCCTACAAATCATCAGGTGAGGACGGTATTTTCACTGCCCTTCTGCAACAAGAGTTGAGGGAACTGGACAAGGCGATGGGGGACAAAGAGATTGCCCTTTTTAGGCACTTTTTAGACATCGGAATTTTAATAAGCGTGGAATAATTTTTGTCCCCCTCCCCAGTTAACTATCCGGTGTCCGGTATTTCCGTGGCCAGTTTCTGACAGCCCTATTTTTAACTCTGCTAACGCTTCGTTGTTGTATTGTTTTTTACTAGTAACGTGAGTCTTGCATCGTGAACATAATTGCAATAATTGTTTATATCAACATCATTCAGTTCTTCACCTTAACATTGGGTGGAAGAATAGTTCATCATTTTTTGGTGGATCAAATAATCCGCCTCTCGTAAGTACAGGATTATCTATCTATGGATGAGAATTTTGGCACATATGTCTTTCCGGATGACCTATTAAAAATGGCATAAGCCTCTCAATATCACATAAAATCTTCCAAGAGCATTGGGTTATAAATTTCTATATTGATAGACAAGCTGAAAACAAGGTTCTCAATTTTGCATCACAAAAACCAAAACCAGGTCAGGTGCTTTATCTTTCGTAGATACCAAGTAATGAATTAGCTGATGCTCTGATTGAAGAGGATTTATGAATAGACAGCTCTATTAGATGAGTCTGTAACAGGACTTTTAAATCTGTAAAGCATGAGTTTAGTCATACAGCCATTCAACTAGTTCCAAGTAGAAGACTATAGCTTAACAAATTGTACGATCTTAAAACAGCTGTGGTTTACTCTATATGGCCGAAAATCTGCATATTCTTTAAGACTTGATGCAATGACTTTCGCAATATTACTGTGCAAATACTCAGCATAGCTTTTTGGAAAGATATCCGGAATATATGTCTTCTTTAGAAGATGTAGAAATGGCCAAGGGATTGAAAGTATTCTACAGCCAGATTTCCTGACTATATGACTGTTTCCACAGATAACTATGGTACTATAGCAGATTTTATTAATCTATGTGAGGCCGACCAACAATAAAACACAATAGACAGACAGACTTAGCGCTATATTGCTGCCTAATTCTGATGCTAGTTTTCCGTGTGTCTGAGGCAAATATAACGAAAAAGAACTGTAGGGCGTACGTCCGCCCCATGTCACGGCTTTGAAGGGACCTCGACTAACAGCTTAGCTGGTGGCCGCTACTCTAATTTGAATTATCCACTGTTTACGAGTACATGGAGCAATTATTTATGCGGTCCGTGTTCGCATCCATCCAGCATATATTTTTTTTCCACTGGCAACAGATTAACTACAAGAAGGCTTTAAGTGTTGCAACAGTTGCATGATTCGAACTCCACGTTAATGAGTAATGAGAAACAGAATGGGTCAAAAAAGCCAGCTTTTATTATTTTGAAGAAGAAAAGATTAAATATATTTTCTAAAATTTTCTTAGGGACCTGCATAATAACAATAGTCGCAGGTTGTTAAATTCGTTTACCTTATCTCGTTTATCTTTTTAGAGCTCTATTCTACTTTTGTATTCTTTTAAAAGACGTGTTTACACTTACCCGATGCCACTGTTACCAGATCCAAAACTCGCCATATTGAAACCGTTTTGTCCATTTCCAAACACAGGTGGGACATAAAAGAAACCTTTAACGGAAAACAGGAAATAGCTTTTTTTTTAAATTTGAACATAACTTGCCTATTGTAAAAAATAAGCACCTGAACTTGCGCCATTGACGAAACGAGGTTCGATTGCATTAAAACTAAAATTTACAAGAGATGGAAATTGCGTAGTTTTATGGGATTTCGATGAAAATTGTCCTGGGAAACATATGTTTAATTTAATTCAGGTGCTTATCTCAAATTTGGGTGCAAAGTTTTTATGAATGTTACCTCCTTGACTAAATCCTGAACCACCCATATTTTGTCCTGTAACCTGGAAGTTTGGAGCGAAAAACATTTGTCCCGGCATCCGCATATTCGCAGGTGAAGCAAAGAAACACACTGGATACGTTGGAACACCAAAACTAGGATTGAATACCATATGAGCGGATGCTTTCATAGTTTCACTGGTCACTGGAAATCCTGGTCCTCGACTAGTAAATTGAGGTACTGATGGGCTGGTAAAGGTGTTTTCGGAGTGGATAGTTGACTTTGATTTTGGGGATATGACGTTTTGTTTAACAAATTTCTCGCACAGGCTTAGAAATGGGCGTTCTGCTGCAATAAATAGAGTCATTACACACGGTAAATAAGAATACAGACAAATTACCTTGGTAATTATGGTGAAGGGAGTCCGTATTAGAAATACCAGCAGGTTTTTGTAAAACTGAATCCATTTCCTTACTATGAACACGGTCCATTTCCATTTCACTAAAGTGGGTTAAATTTTCTGCCTTTTTTTCCTTTGATTGATCAACGGAATTTTCTTGTGCTAACCCTTCTGAATATTTAGGGCGTTCTGAGAACTCATTAACAGGTCCATCAAATGCCTTTTCTATTTTCAAATAGGGATCTACTTCGTTTTCAAAACTATCTTGTGACATAAATTTTGTATGCGGCAGAGCCGACGCAGTGCTACTGGGGGTATTTGGAGCCTCATCATCCTCAATTGGTTGTAATACGGAGTTGGGCTCAGTACTTATAGTAAAATTTGTTTCTTGAAGAATCACATCATTTTTCAAGATGTCATCTTTTTCGAGTTTTTTTAAATCGGGACGCAAGAGGTCCAAATAATTGCTGTCCTCGAAAATGTCAATGTAATCGTTAACATTCTCTGAAAAGAATGTTCGTTGTGTTACTGGATTTTCCTTTTCACTTACCGCAGAGGGAGTTGTTTTAATCATAGGTAAGGAAGTGAGTGTTTTATTTATTGTATCAAAAGTTGCTACATAACTCAGGTTCAGAAAACACTTTCGATTTTCACCATCCCCTTTGATACTTTCTTGGCTATTAAAACTTTCGTCAATTAGAAGGTTTTCAGAAGACCCGGCATTTTCTTCCAATTGTTGGTCATCTACATTCCATTTCTCTTTTAAGTCCGGAGTAGTGTCTAAATATCCGGATGTAGTTGTTGTAGTTTCTAAAAGACCACTGCCATCCCTCTCAAAAGCTTTAAAGCTTTTATCTATCTTAGTTTTTATAATATGCTCTTCTGAGGAACTAACTGAATGCAAAATGGAAGGGTTGATCTCTTTTAATTTATTTTCCATTGATGATACAATTTTCCGTAGTTCTCTTGCCAAGTGGTGTAGTTTTTTGTATGTTAACAAGCATTCATCAGTTTTTACAGATTTCTTGCATCTCCTATAGGCAATTTGCAATTCCTTAATATCACTTTCAGCTTTACTCTTCTTCCTCTCCATTTCTTCCATTCTATCCCACGTCTCCACAGGCAGATCCCAAACAATTTGCCGACGTTGTCTAGCATTTTTTGAAAAACTCTCGCGGTATTTTTCAATTAAACTTCTTTCAAAACGAATATTCGTATTCACATTTCCTTTATTCTTGTGAACTGAAAATTTTGCCTCTGGACTTGATGGAGATTTTCCCAAACCGCTGCTTAATTTTATGCCTATTCTGTCTTCTAAAAAAATTGTAAAAATTGATCGAATTGACTTCACAAAAATTGTTTTTATAATACCTTCGATATTATTAAAAACACCAAAGCTCACTCCGCTCAAGAAAAACAACATTAAGGCCAGCGTTAATATTGAAAAAATTTTCCAACACAATAAAATTCGCCATTTTGGCGCAGTTTTATTGGTATCCGTATGGGATACTGAAAAAAAGTTATATATTTAGTTTCTATAGACAGTTAAAAGTTTCTAAGTTGTAAGGATTGTAATCTTTTCAAATTGATAAATAGGAATTGTTATGTAGAACTTTAATAACAATAAACAGACAGCAGATCGCAATTCCATCGGAAGTTTTTCAAGTCCACATCTAAATAAACCAACATCAATACAATCACCAGCTTTATTCAACTCTGAAAGGCTTTTAGCCACTTCAAACACTTCGCCAGAGCTTGCGACATCGAGCCATCCTCCACAGCTTGGAAATTGTAACGCCCTAAAATCTATTTTCACGCCCTCTAACCATTGCAAACGAGGTCTTCTGTATTTCCTAAAATACTCAGAGTTTTCCCCAACAGGTACTTTTGATTTACTGGTGATATTTCTTCTGAAAATGCATTTCAGTCTACCAACTTTAAAATATTTGTGGAGGTTTCATATATTATATTTCATGGTTGATTCTGTGTCTGTATTGCTCATCAGTATCCCGAACGTTATTATAAATAGAATCCAAGACTTTCCGCTCAAAAACCCCAAGAATGCTTTGTTTTGAATTCTTTCTTTGACATCCCAAGATTGAGTTTCTATATTGTGAGACGTGATCAAATCTACGAAGACCATATCTGACCATTGAGTTCAAGGCAACCTCAATTTTCTTTGCATTATTATAATCCACTTTGCAAAAATTTCACATTAATAAATGAGAACAGGAACAAGCAAAGACCTAACGAGGAACAGCCGCACTGGCATCGGTGTAAGGAAGCCGGATGTCCATAGAGAACGAAGAGTACCATTAGTTTTGCCCACCACTGAGTTAATGTGATGATCCCATGTGAAAACGTTATTAAATATGACACCAAGACATTTAACTGATTCCACTAGAGGAATAGCCGTGTTGTTAATAACAACCAGAGAGAAACCTTCCGTAAATCGCTTGGAGCGATGTATGATCATGTATTTTAATTTTGTCGGATTTAGCTGCAGCCCATTAGCTAAATAAATAGATTGAAGATCATTATTAACACGACTGATAGTGTCCTCAAAAAGACCAACCGGACTAGAGGTATACAACTGTACATCTTCCGCATAAAGGTGCAGGTGACACGAAATAATTTACAAAAATATGTCATTAATAGACATTGATAGCGTTAATAGACATAGTAAAGGGCCCAGGATTGATCCTTGGGGTATACCAACAAGAAGAAGCAAAAATGACGAGAAGGTTCCACAAAAATGATTGATTGAAACCTACCGTTAAGATAGTTACCAATTAGACGGCACCGCCTGAGGAGAAAATCTAAAATCTAAGAATTTAACAAAGAAGCGAGTGATGAACGGTATTAAAGGTTTTCGAAAAATCAAAAACTACTGAAGTGGTTAGCTCATCTCTATCCACAGCCCTAGATATATCATTACTTATTTTAAGTAACGCTGTAGCACAGCTGTCACCGGAGCGAAATCCCGATTGGTAAATCATGAGAAATTTCTAGATATATCCACTTTTCTAAAATGAGATATGGGACCTAAAAGATTACCAAAATCTGCTGGTAAATATGATAACCTGCTGACAGACTGTCAGTAGTATGGAAAAATTTGTTAATAAAAAGACTGAAAGGAAAATACAAAAAGGTTTTCACATTATGTTATGTGTGTACATATTCATAAACAAACAAACACTATTTAGTTATATTAGAAGCAAATTTTGAAATTGATGCCATTTTTGATTAATGACGAGATAATCATTGTTTTTGTTGCAGAGTACACGTGTTATACAGAATAATATAATAGCTGGAATTGTTTTGAAAAACTTTTTGCTTTGCTATCTTCCAGGACAAACAAAAGGATTCATCGAAAAATTACGGAGTGTGTACGAAATTTAGGTTATGAACTAATTTCCGACCATTCCGTCATTAACTTCCGTTGCCAATTAACCTACATATATATTTTCATTAAAAATATAACAAGTCTACACCACAATCAAATCAAGAGATGAGGGTTACTTCACTATTCCATGTTTTATGGATTTCATTTGGGCTGTAAAATTGTAGAATTATACCCTCGACTGTATTAGGTATGTAGTTTAGTAACAAGCCGTCTATAACTTATTCAGACCCGAGATTACAATTAGAGCTGTAAAGTGCTTAATATAATTTGCACTATAATCTACGTCATAATTACGTTTCCGGTCAAATAAATACTTGGCTAAAGCTGAATTCAGTTTACTAGTTTTCAATCTAATCTGCTTAAAATTTTTGAGCGTGTTCATAAATGCACGGTTAAGTGTATTTGCAAAGATCATCTACATTTTCGGACCTTCCGCTATAATTTAGAGTCTTAAGACGTCGTTCATATTTCTGTATTGTGACACAAAGTTTCACGTAAGTATATTCTTCCTTCACCAAAATAACAATTTGAATACCTTTTGTATTTTTTTGTATTTCAATTATTGAGCATTGCTCTGAAAACATTTTTTACACTTCATTGCGATCAACTTTGCTTTTTCTGAAATTTTATTCAGAAAATATAAAATTTCATTCGCACAACACGAAATTTGATGCAAAAACAAAAATTGTGAACGTACCGTCCAATTGTACATGACTTGAAGAGCTCATTGTAATATTACACCTGCACTGCACAAAATTAGCACATATTCACGTGAGAAAATCACTTTTCCCAGTTTTCAACCTCAATTTAGTTAGTTTTTCATAAATGAACTGATTTTTATGCGTTTTCTGAGAACTTTTTACACTTCACAAAAGAACGTTCTTATCCAGTGGATGGTTTCGCGTAAATTCAGAGGTGCAATTAAAACTGAAATTGTTTTAATTCGTTGGAGAGAGTTTTAAATGTAGGTCAACATGAAAAAATCAATTGTTGAAAGAATGTTTACATTTAAAGAAAAAAATTGAATGGATTGGCAATTCTCTGGCACTAATTATGTCAACTGGTCAGCGCCCAATTTTGATGACTTGTTAGGGAAATAATCTTTCGAAACAATTCATGAATTTGGACTGTGCCGAGCAACATTTTAATACCTTTGGTATTCGGTAGGAAGTTGTGTTTTTTTACTTTTTCTTTTTTTGTTTAAAAAAGAAGACTGTGCAGTTGATTTTTGCATATTCTTATTAAAATTAGTAGCAACAGCCTATTCTATTGGTGATCAATAGACCTTGACTTATAGTTTTTTCGCCAGAGCTCTTTTTAACCCTTATATCTGTAACATAAACACACATACTTGAAGTAAACTTTAAGACAGCTTGGACCTCATGCAACCTCAGATTGAATTCAACCTAAAAATTCAGTGGGAATTGCTTGAAGTAATAGCATGCAACCTCAACTTGAGTGCTTGAGTTTTGACATTTTTCTAACTTAAATTAAGTTTGTGTAGGTAATTAAACAAAAAAAAATGCATGCAGAAAAAGTCCTCGTGTCTCCACAAGCTAAACCAAAAACTTTAATGTCAGTTCAATCTTAAATCTCAGTGTCAATCCTGCACCTGAGTAATTGATATGAAACGATTAAAATTGATCCAAAACAGAGAAATATATATTATAGCTTACTTCTTTTGTTTTGTCCCGTTTCGTTGTCTTTTCACTGCCATAGACTCATCCTTTAAAGAATTTTATTCATACTTCCGATCAAGATGCATATCAGTTTCTCACCTGTTGAAGATTTGATTTGTGACTGGTGTCCTATGATGATGAGTCATGATTTGAATTTCATTTAACGAATTTCCTAAGTCGCAGGTCCACATCAATAAATACGACGTGCAACGTTAGTACAATTTTTATATTGGGTGAAAATTTTCTTAATTGTCTTTTATTTTTTAAATACATTTCACCATCGATTTATACAGTACTAGGTTTGCACAGTTTGAGTTTAACACGGTTGAAGCAGTGGGGTTAACTTCGTTTCACACCGAACGATTTCAATACAGTACATTCAAACAAACAAGCATTGTCTTTGCAATTAATGCAAATCTTGTTACTGGCGGTGTCATTGAGGTTGACCAACCCCATTGTAGGTCGGAGAAAACGTTTCGAAGTATATGTCTTAAATTTGGGACACAGATATTTCATTGAAATTGAAATATCGTGGTAGAAAATCAATGAAGCCTATAATTTTTTGATTTGCTAAATAAAAATTACCTTTTTCGGCTCTAGCGACAAAATAATTTATCATTTGCAATTTTCATATTTCAGAAAGTTGTTAATGTAATAATATCTAAAATATATGCATTTCTTTTCTTTCTTTTACAAAAATGACCATAGAATATGATAATTATACAAAGGGTAACGGCTAGGTAAAATCTCGCGAAAGGTTGAGATTTTGACAGAAATTGCAAGGTACAGAAAGGATCACTTTGCGAAAAAATTGATCCAAGCAACAAATTTCAGGATCATTTGAAAGTCAACTTTATTTTTTAACTGATACACCCCATATTTGACCCTAGAAATTAAAAGAGTGCAAAATTTTACATTCGGTCATGTGGTTCGCTTAGGGATCAAAGTAATCTCTAGAAATCATTTTCATGTCAAAGCAGCTCTTGAATCCATACTGGGTAATTATGCATTTTCGATCAGAATGTTTCAGACAAACATTGTAGGATACAAAAAGTGGTACTTAACGATTACTTTGATCTTAGTTATTAGTTCTAAAATTTTTTCCTAAAGTCTCACCCTTTCGAGATTATTGCCATACCGTTATTTCTCTACACATATAGAATGTTATAAATTGCTTATATAGAATTAGGAATTTACTTCAATTATAAGATGAACCACTCATGCCGGTGGCCGAGCGAGCTAAGGTGCACATCTGTAGGTTATCTTCCCTGTGAGCGTGGGTTGGAATTCTGCAAAGGGCTCGATGCTTAAATTGAGTTCCAGCGGTTAAGGCAATACCACTGCGAAGCTACTGGAATATTTCTCAGTAAAAATTTGGTGCCAGAAAAAGAGTGACTTACTTTATTTATCAGATTAAAATTTCCCAATTTCATCTTCCCTAAAAAATTCCCCTCAGCCTAAGCTGCCTGTGGCGCATCATAGGGATATCCCCTGAACTTAGGCAATGCCTTAAAAAAAACTTTGCATATACTGTTGCCTTAATAAACCTTCAATATTTTATACCCTATAAGTTTGTAACGCTTATACAAATATTCATGATACACAAAAATAAACTATACTGTCATTAATGGGAGAAGAAAACAATCCTTTAATAGTTGCCCGTTTGTCCGTCCGTCTACGCGTTATCTGGAGAATGCCTGAAATAGGCCAATTTGGGTAACTCCTTCACATAGGGTTGCCATATGAAACCTCCACCTATATCAAATAAAAAATCGACTTTTTTTCTTCTAAAACGAAAACTTTTCGAAGTATTTGGATAAAATTCGGCACACAAATACTTTATTGAAATCAAAATATCCTGACAGATAATTATTCAAATCAGGAAAATCTTTCAGAGAGCTGCCATTTGAAACTTTTATTTCTCATTTATTAAATAAAAAAACACTTGTTCTCAGGTCCACGAAATTTTCTGTATTCTGGAATGTTGTTCTAAATGAAAACATTTATCATACAATAAATTTTTTTCTTCTTTCAAACATTTTTTCATAATTTACAGAGAGTATAAAATGGAGCATTTAGTCAAGTGACATTAACCTTGACCCTAGGTTAAATTTAAAGGTCACTTGAATGTTAACCTCATTTTCTTAACGCAGTCAAATAACACCGTTTTCACCTTAAGACACGATTGAGTGGAACACAGTGAAAATCCACACGAATCCTTTTTTCTATCTGAGTACACATCATTTGTTATTTCTCGGGCGATGTAGCGTAAATTCTCCAAATTGCAACTGCATTTGATAAAAGACACTCCGAACTAATAAACAAAAAAACTATCACTAATATTGTTAATTCTTTAAGACTTACAAGTACCGCAAAGTATAAGTGCTGCAGGTCGTGACTTCCAAAAATAATTGAATTATTTTTTTATAAGTCTGCACAGGGAGTGTAAGGAGTGCTCAATCCTACAAAGGTTGTGGGGGGGGTGAATACGGGTTTTTTGGAATATCTTGTGAACCACTCAAACAATTTTGATTAAAAAAACACCAAAATTTTTGTGGTAAAAGATCGACACGATTCCACCCTTTAGCCCCCGGCAGAGTGAGAGCGAGGAGAAGTAATCTTAAAAACATACTTTATTGCAGCGGGACGAGGGAAGAGTGTCCATATCGTCGAAACTTTCTTATATTGAATGCTGAACGGCTACCTTTTGAATTTTAATTAGAAAGTGTACTTTTGGGGTTTTGTCCTTTTAGCCATATTTGTACCAATTTTTGTCACTTATATTTTTCTGAAGTTTTTATCAATAAATTTCTTGGTGATACGATCTGCACAACAATACAAATGATGTGTACTCAGATTTGGTCATTTTTGTCACTTTGAGGGGATGCTTCACTCCCTTAAATCCTTTAAGCGCAGATATATAAAATACGGGTCGCTTTTTTTCAGTCCCCTCGAACATACTAAAGTTTCAGGAAAATCAAAGGGAACACCTCAAGACTTTTGCTTGTATGTATAGGACTGCTCTAACAACTCTTTACTTATTTTAACTAGTTAGATTAAAGTAAGTGTGTAAAATATTACACAGTAAAATAAAGTTTATAGAATTACCTTAAAAAGGTTTAATTGAAGATGGCAGCAATTTTCTAACCCAACAAGATTACCGCTAAATGAAGATATAATATTTACCACTAGGCAGTAAACTTCACTGGAGCTTTAAGGAAGCACCCTTTCCAATGTTATTTGTTTAATATTTCTTTACAGAATATATCAACAACTATTGGAACTATATTACACCTAGAATGCTGTGATTAATTTGAATTTCTGACAAAGAGTCACACATCAAACACTCATCTATCAAAACATTAAAGTAATGATGGAACCTTAGGACGAAACTAAGTAGAAATTTAAATCCCAATAAATCTTGTGCTATAACTATCTAGGTTAATGTTTCATATTAAATTATCCCGTCTCAACACAAGCCGAGCATGAAGAAATTCTGGAACCGGCATCATCTCATATATTTATTTGTAATAAGTCTGCGAGCATTGTCCCGAGTATTTATTGGTACGTAAGTTTATGCAAATTCGGATAATGCAAACAACTCAAGCACCAAATAATTGACAAACGTTTGCGTAAAGTGGTCCAATATATAAACAGTAAAGACTTTAGCAGCTACTAAATATCTCTGAATGGCCATACACAGAACACTGCCTGCACAAAATAAAATACTCATGTATTATAACGGTAAACGTGTCAATAATACAGATGGGTAAGCTCCCGGTGGCCTGGATATAATTGCAAACATGCCCAAGTAAAGAGATTATCGTTTCGGTGTATCCGAGTGTACACACATGCCACTTGGGCACGAAGTTGGCTACAAACACACAATTTGTTGATTTATAAATGAAATGAAATTTGCATATCATCGTTGCTTCACATATGTGACAATATGATATCATGTACTTAGCTTCGGATATGTAGACTGTTGCGAACCTGGCATACAAACAGATTATGTGCGATGCGGTAAACGTACAAAGCTATATCGATGGAACCCTGTGGTATCCCGCCTCAGAATTCGTAGTAGAATGGATGAACTGTATGATCGTATGCTTAGTACACGCATAAGTGTTAGGTCACCGGGCCTATAATTATATCGAGTATGTGTTACTTTACACACAATTATCCCATATCCCGCCGCCGGACGCCTACAACCTTGCACGCAGTTAAATAGACTTCAGCTACTACCAGACCCTACTCATAGTGGGCCTAGGCATCGACAGGCAAGACTGGGGGATAGGTGCCTACACGAAATGAGCCGCATTAAATGTTTGCTCTTTTCATACATTGCCATATTGTTGCCATTTGTGGTTCATCACTTTATGCCATTTATATAGTTGGCTCTGGCTGTGTAATTAAATTAAATCTGGGATGGAGGCAAATAAATCAGATATCGCCCTTTCTGTGGTGAATATATTTCCACGTTCCTGTATCGACAATGGGCGAGGCGCATGCAGATAAAAATATGTTCGTGTGCTGTAAACTTTTCATTAACTCTTCAATTAGCTGCCTATTGTGAGGATATTATGCGAAAATAGGGCTGTTTGCAAATGAATACGTTACAAAAGTGTAATGGCTGTAATGGAAACTTTTCAGGGGAGATTAAATAAACTGAAATTAATTACCCTGTTAATATGCCACTGTAAAAATGCCTCATATGGGACAATTGTGAAAGTATTCGATTTTATTGACACTTTTCTCTGATAGCTTTTGAATTGATATCAAGAAAATCCTCTTTTCAATATAATTCGATTAAATTTAATACACTCCTTCCATGTTAAAATGTTCATACAAAAATAATAATGTGATAAAATTTATCTGGGTCGATGTAACTAATTGTACATTTCTAGTTTACATTAGGCCTCTGCCCAGAGATAATCCTTCGGTTGACAAATTTGAAGTTTTTAATACAAAACCTTCTTCCCTTAATTGTGTTCTTCATGGATACACACTGAGTAGAATGGTGAGCTAGAACAGAGATATTGGCAATCACCTTTCCAAGTATCGTACCAATATGAAAATTTCCCAGTGCCATTTGCTTATTTTAAAATATGAGATTTATTGTTCGATAAAAGTCAATCGCGCCTCGTCTGTTGTTGAATTTCATTTGCACTTTCAGGGTTCACTTTACTGCAGTTTCTTTGACACTTTAGTGTCACTTTAAAATTAGTCATGAGTAAATATGTTAGAATATGCGCAATGGTACATTACTGTAAAGAAATAAATGAAAACTATGCTTATCTATTTATTTAATTAATAAATTACTTCAAATTTCCACACAATTTTGCCGAGCTGACGTCACGGTCAAATGTCATTTTTCTCCTCGAGCATATCTTGTATTCTGTATACCGCGGTTGCTACAGCTACTGCAAGATTTTTGACTTGAAACTCAACCACATGACGTAGTCACGTGTGGAGAAGCTGATGCTTTTACGAGCACCTGAGTTCTGAGTTACGCACACCTGTGCGTAAGATTTGAGTCCAGATCTCTTTTGAGAATGTTTACTGATATGACATGTTCTCAACAGGAAATCGAGTAATTGATGAACACGGTAATGTATAATTTCATCGAAGAATAATAGAAGTCGCTAGCACTCATGACACAGTTATACAAAAGGTTGAGATAACAGAGACTATTGATGACAAGGTAATGCAGAAGGTATTGTACCAGGGAAATTAGCGTTTTCTGGTTCATCGTGTTTATTTCTTAATTTTGAGCGAAAGTTCTCTTATGCTGATAAGAACAAAAGAACAAAGTAGAACGGCATTAAAAATTCAATACTTAAACTTTTTTTTTATCCTTATATTTCCATCAATGAGTCAACGAATTAATAACCTTTCAAAGAGTAATTCATGAATCTCCAATGACATCCCTATGTTGAAATTCATTTATGTTGGGGATGTACAGTAGTGTTCGCATGTTTATTACTTCTTAGGGAAGTAGTGAACACATTTCCTACTGGATTGCCCATTCTATTTACAAATGCAGGTTTAAGACGTGCAAGGGAGATTTATGTCTCTTTCCCTTTCCCATTTTCTATTATGAAAATGTAGTCATCCAGTATTTTAATTATTTGATTGGGACCGGTATATGGAGCCTCCAGTGATACGTTGACGGCATCTGTACGGACAGAAGCGTATGAACAAATCCTTACAGATGAAGAAATTTGGTTTAATATGATGACTTGCTAATCAAGGTCGTACTTCTCTAATATGTTCTCTTAAATTCTCAAAAAATATCTGAGGACCTGCTTACGAATAATCAGTAGTAAAAAAAATCTCCCAGAAAGCGATTAGGTGCTCCATAAAGGAGATCCCCTTTGTAAGTGATTCTTATTCCCAAGAACATTAGACGTTATGCCTACCCATGGGGTATTCTGACCCATTAAAGCTGCCAAAATTGTTTCTTGTGCCAAGTTATATTTACACATTTCAATTATTGCTTCAGTTTCGGATGTTCAACGACAGGTCGTTGTCATTTCTCTTTGCGTCATGTAAAAGTTCGGGGAACATTGCAACATTTGTCAGGTTAAAATTTTCCAATTTCCTCTTCCCTAATTTCCTTCGACATAAGCTGTGCTGTGTCTATTATAGAACTGCCCTCTGAGCTTAGGCAGTAGCTTAAAAAATTACTTTTGAAGTTAAAATTTTTTTGAAAATTGGAAAAAGTGAAAAAATTGGGGATTCCGGTAGTGTTTAAAAAAGCATATCTTCTGAAATACAAAGCGCTAGTAGGCGTTAATGATTTATTTAAGTTAAGGTTTCATAGATTACATAGAAAATAAACGATCATATTAAGGAACCAGGAATTTCCATATCCTTTTTTTGTCCTCTAATATCGAAAACTGTGTTTTTAATTTTTTTCTATCTTTTGATAGGTTGTACTGCTAGATTTTTCTTAAAAGCTTGCAAAATTTAAACTTGGGACACGGAGGCATTCATTATCAAATAGGAATAAAATAGATTATGTAATCTACCTGAATAATGTTCACAAAAATTGTACGTTGAGGAGATTCTTTGCAAAAACCAGCTATGACCTGGGAAATTATCATAAATAATTAAACCTATGCAAGTTTATAATCAGATATTATTGAAATAATACCTTTCGTCCTGCATTCTTTTATAACTGATTAGCAGAATAAGTACTTTCAAGAAATTGAATGCTTCCCAATTATACTCGATTTTGCAGAAAATTACTCAAGATGAAATGCCAGAAGTAAGGATCCGGCAAAATTATATCATTTTTCAGTACATATTCGAAACGACGTAGCATTAAAATTAGATGGTACAACTTATATTGTCATCAATGATTATTTAAATCATAGTTTTGTAGCTGCAAGTATATTTCACCGCCAAATAATAAATTTTTTGAAAAATTAATTACTTCTTCGATGGATCGTGCGAAGTTTTGATGCGGAATGGAAATTTTTTGATACATCCTATGGTAAAAGAGCATTTCATCCTCACGACTTCGAATCAGATACTGACAACTTTGGGCACATTGATAATCATCCACCTGTGGTGGATATATCTCTTTTCATTACCGATGAGATCATTTTTACTCATATCAACGAACTTGTCTATGATTTGACTGTCGGTCTTGTCATGTTCCGAGGCTCTGGTTGTTCCTCTACGCATTCTTTTTCGGAAGTCACTTATTAGCGGATATTTTCCAAAACTACGGAAAAACTCCTTCATCATACCTATTCATAAAAAAAGGCGGTAGGAATGATATTTCTAATTACAGATAAATTGCTAAGTTGTCTTGCATACCCAAACTGTTGGAATCAACAGTTCATTCCCAATATGAATATGCATCCTCTCTACGCTGTACACGTGGGCCGGGTTAAGTCTCTCTGTAAGGCTTCCTTGGAAAAGTGATGTAGGGTTACTGATACAGTTTTTATACTCCAACTCCTGAATTCCCATATTTAATCTGCGGTGCTTCATGCCGAGGTCCGTCAGATCTAATGGTCACAACTTGAGAGGAGTCTCCCTTTTACATATCAACTTCTCTAGAACTAACTATGGTAAGCATCAACCTATTAATCACATGCGTGTGGCTGTTAACCTTGTTGCGGAGCACTTTGATTTGGATGTAACTAGGATTGTACTGAAAAATCGTCTCTCTGTTGTCGTTTAACGTATGTTATAGCGTCGATTTTACCACCATTTTTTTTGTTTTCCTCTGTCCTGTCAATTGGTCTAATCTTACCAACAGTTATATATCTTGCATGCTTGCTGGGGAGTCTAACGTCCACATTTCTTTGAAATGTGTAAACTCTTAATGCGGAGATAGGTAAATATTCCTTGGCTCCACGCTGAGAAGTGCGTCTTCTGAGCTTCTGGACGGGAAACTCAATATATTATATTGTCAAGTTGAAGGAATGGTATACTCAACGGTTTATGCAGGATGCTCTACAGGATGCTATACAAGGCATAACCGAAACCTCCGAAACTTCAAGCCATGCACAAAAAGTAAAGCGAGAATATTGAATTCTTTTCAATGAATGCTTTAAGATAGGCGAAATTGGGCTTATATACTTCATCAGCCCATGTACTAGTATTTTGAAACTTGAGCATTCATAAAAAAAAGTTGAAGGTTCTTGGTCTTCTTCTTGTGCATGGTTTGCAGTTTTGGAGATTTTTATACAACCCAATTTAATTGGGTTTATACCTGTTTTAGGTTTTTGTGTTTATACGTGATAAATAAACTGGTTTTCGGTTTTTCATAAACCACAAAGCGGCTTTTGTCTGCTCGTATAAACGCTCTGATTGACATATAAATATAAATTAAACATGTAACTCAAGCTGCATTAGGTTGAACGGCACCACTTTTATATGACTGGCCCTTTTCCGTAAGGCACCGAACAACGAAGAGTAGTGGAACTACATTCTCTGTCGTTTCCGATAAGTATTCTGTATCTAGGATAATTGGCCCCTATTAAAATAGCAAATTGATCAGTCCATTTATTAGATGCCATTGGACTCAGTATTTGTCATACATAAATCTTCAGCTACATATGTTCATATAATCGCCTAGTGCAATATAACCAAAGACATTCATAGCACTGTCAAAATTTTGAATTTTCTCTCATACAGTACCCTCTACATTACTCCCTCATTAACATTCTCTGTTATCACACCTTACCCAGTGGAAAATTAATTAATTATTAACACGAAAAAAAATAATTTCATCGAATATTTACAGAAGTAGCCAGAATCAGTGAAATGATAATTTCAACCACTATCAATCGCTTGATTTACTACTGGGATTCTGGGAAGCTTTAAACTTACGTACATCGTGATATCAATACAGATTATAAAAAAAGGTAATTCCCCTAAAACGAGTTCGCTATTAAGCAAATTCACTTAATTTTGATGGAAAATTTAATTCGTATTACGTTATAATGAAAAAGGTGTTATAATAAATAGGTATGTACTGAACATTTTTGGAACATGAATTTACTTTGTTATAAATGGAAAATTTGTTATGACCAGATTCGTTCGATTACTGTAAATGGTAAAAACGTCTGCGATGGCCTTTGAGATACTCCTTAACATCTAAGCATCTGGCTTATATTCAGAAAATGTATTTAGAGCAAATAATTTCTTCTGTGCAATTATTTAAATTGGGAAAGAAAAATATAACTAATGTGAATTTTGTTTCCATTTTCTTCGAGGAATATAGCAACTTAACATTCCAAAATTAAAGTTGCTTCCATCAACACGAAAAATGCACTATACTATTGATACGATTGATTTCAGAACGTTTCATAAAAGCAATTAAATATTTCCCTCTATGAAGACGAAATTGCACATTTACAGCTTTTGGTCATAATTTCTGTTTTCTACATTTTCAAAAAGTCATAACATTTGTAAATCAGCAATAAAG